>JABCPV010000302.1:0-45182 GCA_016584345.1 Suillus ampliporus
CAAAGAGGCATGCTGCACGCACTGCAAAATCTATCTCTATCGAGGCGTTGCAAGGGCAGCTAACGAAGCTGATTCACACATGGCACCTGCATCAGATGATGACATGGACGCACCTCCACCTCCCCCCCCTGAAAACACTTCTCGATGTCCAACAGAACAATCATCAAAGGATGCGGAGTCGAAATGCGGATCTTCCAAACTGAAACCAAGTTACGGTGTGCACAACATCCACTTTCTAATGCCTTGCTTCGTCTTCTTTGGCAGGACGGTATGGAGAAAGAGATGGATGCGTGGCGAAAGCAGGAGAATCCTGCCAGCAAGAGGACAAGAATTCAGGACGGTGAAATATGGCAGACTCTACATGGATCAGATGGCGAGTTCTTCTTCGACAACAGTTCTGAGCGTAGCAGCAGCAATGAATTGAGAATCAGAATCACTCTCGGCTTCAATGGGTAAGTAGTTGTACCTCATTGAAATCGTCACTAATGTCTTCCACAGATATAGCTATGAAAGAAGTGCCGCCTCAAGCTCTCACAGTTCAGGAGTTATGTCTAGCTGCATCGCCAATCTCCCAACATATTTATGGTGTGTGATATACAGTGGCTCAAAAAACTGTCCGCATATTTGCACTACTTTTACTATTTACATTATTGTATGTAAATGGACAGGTATACCTAAGATATAGTAGTATGGTATTTTGTGGTACTCCTTCAGGGCGTGATTTGGAGCCTTTACCCGTGGGAATCCATGGTAATATGGTGGAGCTATGAGCATTACAAAATGATGACTCATGCAGACAGTTTTTTGACCCTAGATTTAAATTCTATAAATTATCAGTTATGACACCATAAAGCCATGTCACTATTAAATAAATAATGAAGTGGTGTCATTATGACATTATTACACCTATTTCTAATTATATAATAAAGGATGTCCCATATATCATAGTCATAATCACCATAAAAGTCATCTCCTCTGCTCAAAGGGATAATATCCTTTCTCTGTCTACTGCTGGCCTCTCTACTCATCAAATAGCCTCTATAACTGGTGTATGCAAGTCTACTGTAGCTAATCTCATCAAAGAATGTCACCTAGACAAGCAAAACTTCAGTGGAGGTTGTCCATCCAAACTCACCTCTACTGATAGAAGGGTCGTTATCCAACATATCACTACAGCAAAGGCTAATAATGCTGTCCAAGTCACTTATCATATCAATTCCATCATCACTACTCCAGTTTCTTCACAAACAGTAAGAAATGTCCTCAAGGAAGCCAATCTTAGGGCTGTAACAAAGAAGAAAAGCCTCTTCTTTCCATCACTTACAGGAAGAGAAGACTAGTGTTTGACCTAGGCCATCAACACTAGACTGTAGAGGACTGGAATTGGGTCATATGGTCAGATGAGACTAAAATCAATAAAATTGGGTCAGATGGGAAGGTATATGTGTGGAAAAAGAAGGGGGGGCTCTTACAGACAGAGAGATTAATGAAACTCTCAATTTTGGAGGAGGTTCTCTAATGGTATGGGGCTGTATGGGGTGGAATGGTGTGGGAATGCTTGCAGAGGTTGAGGGGAGGATGAATTCTGAGCAGGATGTGGACATTCTCAACCACCACTTGCTGCCTAGCATGACAGAATTAGAAATTAATGAAGAAAATATCATTTTTCAACAGGATAATGATCCCAAGCGTACATCCAGGAGAGTCAGAGAATGGTTTGAAGAGCACAATATTCATTTCCTTGACTGGCCAGCACAATCCCCTACTATTAATATCATTGAACATCTGTCAGGAGTACTCAAGAAGAGGCTTTTAGCCTATGACCACCCTCCTAAAGGGGTATGGGGGGTTATAGGAGAGAGTCACAGTGGAGTGGGGAAATATTATGGCAGTGGACTGTCAGAAATTGATTGAAAGTATGCCTAGAAAGATAGAGGCAGTAATTAAAGCCAAGGGAGGTCACACAAAATACCAGAATGCTTGATTATCTGTATAAAATATTTGGGTCAAAAAACTGTCCGCATGAGTCATCATTTTGTAATGCTCATAAATCTACCATATTACCATGGAGTCCCACGGGTAAGGGCTCGAAATCTTGCCCTGAATGAGTACTACAAAATACCCCACTGGCATGTCCTGGATATACCTGTCCATTCATACACAATAATATAAATAGTAAAAATAGTGCAAACATGCGGACAGTTTTTTGAGCCACTGTATTTATGTATCAACTAGAATAAGCTCGTCAGCATGCCTCAGATATCGACCACGGAATTTGATGATTTTCGGTATCACTCCAGGGCCAAAGGAATTTAACTTGGACCAACTACAGCACTTCATGAAGAACTATATTGATGACCTCCTCAAGCTCTATGACGACGGTATTCTCATCAAGACACCGGGGTATCCAAGTGGTCGACAGATTCGTGTTATTCTTGTTGCTGTCTGCTGTGACCATCCCGCAATGTGTAAGGTGTCCAGCTTCGGAGGACACTCGAAGGAAGAGGGATTCTGCACGTGATGTCACATCCCGAAGAGTAAGCTATCTACAGAAGATGCCATGGACTATGATAGTCAGTTTTTAAGTTCATGTCGTGATGGTGTTGCTAACATGCCTAGAATTTACTGCGCACAATGGTCAAGAGCATAAGCAACGTGCCAAGGAATACCACGATCTACCATCAAGTGACTGTGAAGCATATTTCAAGAAGCATAGTGTGCGGTGGTTTGAGCTCGCATGATTGCCATATTTTGACCCAGTCCGAATGACAGTAATAGATCCTATGCATAGCTTCCTGCTTGGTGAGTGGATCCTGCCTGACCTCGTGTGTATGAAGCTCTCTAACGATCTTAGGTATAATTCAGACTCAATGGTTCAATGCCTGGATTAATGGAAAGAATTTCCGTCAGCGCACTAGGACTGCAGAAGTTGTTTGTGAGCTGGATCAAATTCATGCTTATTTGTCAGTTGTAAGCACGAGTTTCTGTATAAATCCATGTTTTTGAATGATGATTACAGTTTGAAATGCCTTCATGGGTGGCACGTCTTCCTGAGAAGGTAGGCTACCCTGCAGGAGGCTCATTGACTTCCGATGCATGGAAGGGCCTAGCCCTTGTTTTTGGACCAATCATGGTGGGTCATCTCTCACGCCAGCGTTGATTCTGACTACACTTACTCTGAACGTGCTGATAGATTCCCCTTGTTTGGGATGAATGGTATCCAAAGAACAAAGCAGCATATGAAGTAAGCTTGGCCAACTGGGAGAAACGAGAAGTGAATCACGTGAAAATAAATGCAGCAGGCAAGGGTAAGAAGGGAGATAACAAGGCAAGTGAGAAGCCTGTCATGCACATGCATGAAGGGGGTGCAGATAATTTTCTCAAGCTTGCAGCAGCACTAAAAATTATTCTTGGCCGCTCCATCAATGACAGCGATATTCCTCGTGCAAGACAGCTACTGCATAAATACTTGATCGGGTTTTTGAAGGTAAGTGGTGGTCTGAAGTTCATATATTTGCTCACAATAGAATGTGTAGATCCATCCCAAAGACATCAAACCAACCCATCACTGGGTGACCCACATTTTTGACCAACTACGAGATTATGGACCTGTCTACGGGTTCTGGACGTTCCTCTTTGAGCGCCTCAACAAGGTGCTAAAGAGCTATTCTACGAACAACCATGGAGGCGGAGAACTTGAGGTTACTTTCTTTCATGCATTTGAAAAGGACCATGAACTCTGTACAATGGTGAAAATTTTCAGCACATGCATATATGAAGACTGATCTAAAATCATCTCATGCACGCAGCTCATCAACCTGTTGGCAACCACAAACACAGAAGACAACAGCAAGTCTGGACTTCTCCTTCATACTATCCGTTTGATGCTTGCTACTGATGGGGACACTCAAGGAACTGTAGCCTCACTTGCACGTGAAGCTGAGGAGGTGAGTACAGATGGTAAGTCTTAGTTTCACTGCATGTTACAGTCAGTTGATGTGAGCTAGCAACGGCTCGTTTCTCTCTCGGAACACCTGTGAAAGCCTCATTATCCCATGAACAGCAACATCAGCTCGTTTGGCATTACCAGAACACGTATCTGCAGGCCAGCATTGTGAGTGTACTCGCATGTGCAACTGCCGAAAACCCCAATCCGAACTATCTCTTTGCACGAGCAGATTTTCATAGTCATCTTATCCTTGATGGACAAAGCATTTCACCATCAACCTCATTGACAAGGGCACCAAATTCTATTATTCAGGTTCACCTTAATGGTACATGCTTTGTTGGGCAAGTATTTGCCATCGTGTCTCATAAACAACATGGAGTTGAGAATGAGTCGATTCTTCTTGATGTTTGATGGTTTCAGCGAAAAATGGATGTTGATCTTCGTCACTGGATTCGCTAGTGAGTTTCACAGTGCATTTAACATCAGACATCTACTGAGACAATTGATTAGCCCCGAACTTGAAGTTTTCTTCTGGGAACACGAGAAATTTCTTGATGCTGCAGTGGAAGGTCCTGCCCAGCTAATTTTCCCAGAGTTGCTCGTCTCTCAAGCTTCCCGTGTTACACTGATATTGTAAGATGTGGCTGGACAGAACATGAAGGTTTGGGCGACAATCGGTCCCAGTTGTGTAAGTTCTCTATTTGAAGTCCAGAGTTAATCTGACCAGCAACGTGAATCACAGGATGTACAAATTTTCTAATCAGTTGACATTTCATATAATACAATTTCCCTGGCACGCCATACAGGATTGCACGTGATTTGTTCCACTACCCTGGTATCAAGAAATGCTGGAATCATCATCGTTATTACTGCTCTCACTTTGATTGCCATCATTCAGGACCTGACCACGATTGTTGCTGTTGCCTCCGGGTCGCATCATAGCGTCAAGTCGTTCGAAACCATCTGGGTTGTTCTCGTAGACCTCAACTAGTCCTGAACCTGGATTTGCAGCCTGGTATTCTTTGTGCCACATGACACCCAACATGAAAGGAAAGATAGCAAGTGACGGCGGGGTGTTGCTTTTGTTGCCAAGATTGACACGTCTGGTGAGTGCTGTTTTGTGTTTGGACTCTTTGCGCTGTTCGTCCCTAATTGAATCTAGCTCCTCCAAGATTTTCATCACCTGTCATCGATGAAAAATCAGCAGCCTAAGTTTATCGAGCAGTTTTATACCTCATCTGCTCACCATGCCGGTCTGATAATTTCCCATACAGGAATACCTGTGTGAACTTCACGTTCAGTTAATTTGGCCGCTTGGTATAGCTTCTTCTGCCTATCTTTCCTCTTTTCCTCGTCATCTGTATCGACCTCTGATGCTTGTTCTGACATATACTCAGGTCGTAGAAGATCTGTGGGGTCTTTTTCATTCCAGGCTTTGTACTCTTCAACTGCCTTTTCTCGATCTTCAGCAAGCTTGTTCAATTGGTGTGTCAACTCATATGATGAATATATGAAACAAGTCTTACATGCTCTTGACGACATAGATGCTTGTTAGCGGTGTTGAACTGGCGACGTTTTGCTGCTTTCTCTTCATCGGTCTTTTCAATGTACTTGCGCTTGTAGGACCTGAACTTGGACTTTGTGAATGCCACAAGATCGCCATGAGTATAGCGCACATCTTTGTATCACAGTGCACAAGTTTCCGTGTCCTGTTAGGTGCATATAAGAGCTCATCTCGTCATGTCAGGCATCGACTCACTTGCTGCTCCTTCCAGACTACATTTGCAGCTTGCGTGAAGACAGCTGAGTTAGCTTCACTTGAAGCATTACCTTGGAAGTTGAATGCCATCTTTGGAGGTTCAGCTGCATTGTCCTCGTCTATGTCTTGATCCTGCTCTTCGCCAATCTCACTAGCGATAAGTCCGGTAAGATTATATATAGTCTCTTTCAAGCAGCTCTGACATGTATAGCAGATAAAATACAACACAAATTGTGAAACATGGTGCGCACCTGCAGTTCGGATCGTGTTGTCAGCTGTTTTGCTGACAGCTCTCCTTTGGGGACGTTCAGGATATATTTTGGCTCCTTCTTCTGCTTCTTTCGATTTGCACGTCGGTGTGTAGGATGTGGATGAGGTCGGTTCTCATCATCTGGTTCTACGTCACCATCATCATTGTCGTCCTCGCCGTCATTCCTTGGCCGCTTCAGTGTCGATAGCTCTTTTTCAAGGCCTTCCATTCTCTGTGCAAGGTTGTCCACAAACGCTGCAATTTCCAAGTTTGGCTGGATGGCAGGGGCAAGGGGCCCGGACGTTGGTACAGGAGGAGGGACAGATTGCCTTGCCTGAACCTGTGTCAAAAGAGCGAGCTGCATCTCGGGGGTGAGTGACAACAGCTGTTGTTGCAACATCGATAGTCCAGCAGGCTGATTCATCTCGGATGGTCCAGACGATAACAGTTGCTGGTTAAATGCAGTCGGATCAGTAGTTTGATGGCGAGCTTGAGGACGACGCATGGTAGCAGATGAGTAGACGAGCAAGAGGGCAGAAGGATAGAAGCGCGGAAGGGCAGAAGGGCAGGCCCGAGCGCAGCTTCGATTACATATTTCAGTATATTCCTGCAATTAATCTATTTGGGAGGTATAGAAGATCTATTTGCCTGATTGGCAGTGGCATACTTGATTCTGGAACACCTCTGCATCACTGGGAGAGATGATGTAAGTTATGATATGTAGGTGTCGTGTCTTCTTAGCTGGACAAACCTAAAGTCGACCATCTGTAGATCACACACATTGAGCTTCGTAGATCCAGACAATACACATGTACACAGTAGACAGCTGACAAATGGTATACAATTATATGTATACCTTGAAAAATACCTTCTCGACATATCTCCACAACCCTGTGCTACACAAAGCTTGCACACGGTGATTGGTTGTTGTATTAGTAGACCATGAGTAAGTATTCTGTGTGATTCAAGACTTGAGTTCAACTCAAGTCTGACCACATTGCAATATTTAATTTAATTTTGTTCATTTAATACTTAGGTGTTATGCAGTAATGGTATTCAAAGTATGCTCTGAAATGCTCTGAAAGCTGTTTTGAAAAGGTTATGAAAACTGCTTGAAATGCTTAATTTTAAACTCTGTTCAAAATACTTAGTGGTTCAAACACTTCAAACTTTTGAAGTCCAAAAGTCAGGGTTAGGGTTAGAAGCATTTGCACACACAAAAAAAGCCAAAGTTCATGTATTTCATAGCTAGTAAACAAATGGGAGTAATCTAACACAAGTATCGAGTGAAATGAAGGAGTTGCTGGCCCTGCAAGAAGACACATTAAATGATGAGATGCACCTGCCATTGCTTTGAGATCAATGGTGTATGTGGGTTTCAATCGAGGTGAACTTACTGGTCTTGAGTTTTTGCCTTGGCTTATGGTAGTGACTCAAGTTTCTCTCAGCAAAGAACCATGTGGTGCAATGCATACCTGTGCATTTCCCAGGCAAAGGTACCAGAGGACATGAGAGTGCTACAGTCTTTGGAGTTAATGTGGGATAGGATAAAGGGATTGATATGGACCTGAGCAGACGATCACACTGTTCTCATGGTGTGAAAAGCTTATGCATAGCAGACAACAGCAGCAGAGGAAAAGAGAATTAAGAATTGCAGGACAATGGCCAATCCTGATATACATGGCAGACAGCAGTAGACATGATGGATAGCATTAGCAATGGTGTGCTCATTGTATGGCACGCAGCCACAGGCATGATGGATAGCGTCAGTGGTGGGGCACTCACTGTGTGGCAGATGGATGGTGTCAGTGATGGTGTACTTGCTGTGTGGCATGTAGCCATAGGCATGATGCATAGCATCAGCAGTGGGGCGCTCACTGCATGGCAGATGGATGACATCAGCAATGGTGTGCTTGCGGCATGGCACGCAGCCACAGGCATGATGGATAGTGTCAGTGGTGGAGTGCTCGCTGTGTGGCAGATGGATGGTATCAGCGGTGTGTGCTTGTTGCATGGCACAGTGGGTACTAGTAGTACAGATACACACCTCATGATATTTAAACTCCACTTAAAATTTGGCTAGATTAGATTGACTGATAACAAGATAACAAACCACCCAAGGATGCCTTACCAATCTTGTCATCAAGAACTACTCAATCAAATTGATACTACTACTTTAAATGTTGCAAAGGCCTGGGTGGGGCATGCCATAGCAGAAGGGAATCTCAGCTCCTCAGGCTCCTCTATCTCAGAGGATCATGGTGTTGCCAGGACCCCATCACTACCCCCCCTATGTCTGAGACTTCTGATGGATCTGGCACATCAGATAGCTCAATTTTAATTCATGAAGAATATGCTCGTATTATCAGCTCTCTTATTGCTCTTTGGGATGAGGTGCAGGCAGCACATGTCCTTCATATTCCTGATGAGCCTCCTATGCAGGCAACACAAATCCAGCTTCTTGACCAATTTGCTATCCATCACCCTGACCTATTCCAGATGAAGCTATGTGTCAATCCTGACATTTTTGATGATATCCTTGATCAGATTGATGACCATCCCATTTTCCATAATCAGTCCAATAACCCCCAACTTCCTGTTGCTGTGCAACTCGTCATCTTTCTTAATTGTGCTGGCCACTATGGAAATGCAGCTTCGAACCAGGATATCTGCCAGTGGGCAGGTGTTAGTATTGGATCTGTCACAAACTGCACCAATTGTGTTATGACTGTCTTGCTTGCACAGCATGATGTTTTTGTTACATTCCCTGCCCTCAACTCTAATGATGCTGCATGTGCCCGTCACTATGTTCGGTCCAAGTCCTGCCCAGAGTGGCAGAATGGTATTCTGGCAGTTGATGAATCATTACCAAAAGCCAGGTCACTATGGAGAATCATTTTATAGCAGGAAGTCACAATACTCTCTCAACTGCCAGGTATTTCTATTAATTTATTTGACACCTATTTTTCTAATTAAAATTTATTTAGGCCTGTCATAATCTCATTATTGCAGATTATTCTATTGGCCATACTGGCAGTGCACGTGATGCATTTGCATTTCAATCCACTCATGTTTTCCAAAATCATGCAATACTTCTTGGGAATAACCATTGGATTTGGGCAGATAGTGCTTATCCTCTGGAACCATGGTGCATTCCCCCTTTCAAGAAACCTCCTAATGGGGCCTTGACCAGTGACCAGAAGAATTTTAATACCACCCTTTCTAAAGTATGTGTATTATTCTATTTTTCCTCATCTATTTATATATATCTATATTTAGGTCTGTGTGCGGGTGGAACACACATTTGCTGCTCTCAAGGGCCACTTCCAATCTCTTTGAGAGCTTTGACACCCAATGCAGAATGAAAATGACCTTCAGTATATATCCTACTGGGCAATGTGTTGCATCATCATGCATAACATGGTCATTCGGTTTGAAGAGCGTCGTGGCATCTTTGGTGGTACTGGCAGCACTAATGATTGGGCCCTTGGAAATGAAGGAGCAGACCTTATATCCTCCCTAGAGCCAGAAGACTCTGATGTGGATCTGGTAGGAGATACTTCATATCATGGCACTCCTGGTTATGCAGCTTGTACAAGGTTGATGGAATTCTTATTGACATAGTGGACTCACAGGATCCAAGACAAGACAAGAGAAAGGTGTTATATTGGTAAAGAAACATAGGGCATGTAAAACATATGAATGAAATGTAGATATACATGAGAGACTGCAAGAGTAACATATGTCATAGATGCAAACAATAGGAGTGAACAACTACACAAATGTCATGAATGCCTCACTAAGCATGCAAAAATATGACCAACCCTAACCAGATGTTGTGCCCCCCTTCAGCTTTACAAGCTCGATCTCAAGTTGGAGAGCAGCTTTTTTGGCCTTAAGAAACTTGAAGCTCAAGGGACTTTGACTCTTGGGCACGCTGATGGATGATGGTGGCCTTGCTTCATTCCTCATTGGCTTGCTCATGCTGAAATTCTATGTCACATTAGCATTCACCTTTGCAATCTTGTATTCCAAGGCAACCGCCTTTGTAGTGTAAATATAGCTCATGCTGTTGGTAAGCGACTGCACCTGCCCTTCAACATCCTGCATCTCAGTATCTACACACTTCAAGAGACTAGATTTTTGGGAAGGTTTGTGGGTGGTGCCCTGCTTGCGGACAGATGACATATTTGACAACAAGTGTGATTGCATGGATGTTGTGGTGTGTGTGTGGCACAACAAAGATGCTGATGTCAATGACACAACAGACAAGGGTTATTTTGATGAGTGAAGGGGACCACAATTGATGGCACAATCAACATGAGACTAGAATTTTCCATGGAAGGGAAATATGGGGGTGTTGGGTGCATATGTAGGGGGACGGTGAGGGGAATGGATGAGGCCATTTAGCAGATTGACACTGTGAGACAACATACCCATCCTCCTGGACATCTTGCTCAAACATTTCGTCCACCAGTTCCCCAAACTCTTCCTGTGGTTGCTCATCCATGGCATCATTAGTGACAGCATGGCCACTAGGGTGAACAGCCATGGGAGGTTCTATGGAGGGGGTGATGAGAGTGTGGGTAGCGGCAGGCTCAGGGGTAGAGTCGAGGAGGTCGTCAGGATTGGGAAGGGGGTGACAAAACTTTGAGTGAAGCGGATGTGATCCATCAGTGTCCTAAGTGACGCGGATTGGGTCCGTGGATACACCTAAGTAAAGCGGATGGAATCTGCACTCAGCCACTGCCAAAGGAGGTGATAGAAATGACTGTATTCACCTAAGTAAAGCGGATAGGAATCTGCACTACTCTAGATTAGCTATACTGTGGTATAAATGAATGTAAATGGTGACATACCTCAGCCACTGCCAAAGGAGGCAATAGAAACAACTGAGGGAAAGTATCTAACAAAGCACCTCTGATATATAGGTGAAAGCCTGCTTGCTAACTGACCATGTGTATCGCTGATGAGTCCACAACTTGTATCAAACACACTCACTATTACATGTACATCTGAAAAATGATGTCTCTGATTATGCATCCGTGTATGTGTGTGCGCATCCGGTCATGCGGACGGTATCTTCTTACTTGAGGGTCTTATATAAAGGACATGTAAAATGCAGTGACAACACAACTACACTTCGATAAGACAAAAGTTGCCAGCTTCTCAAGTTCATGGTCAACAGATTTTCTACTTCTCGGTTGATAATGTGGTGTTCGTGGGTGGTCAAAGAGTAATTAGATTACCTATTTGTTTTTAAAGAAACTATACTGACTGGGTTTGTGAATTCTTATTGATGAATTATCTCTTAGGTATGTCTCAACCTAGTAGGTCGTGTCTCAACCTATGAAAGTCTGTTTCAACTTTGTCGTATTCTCCTGACTCGTGTCTCTCTTCTGGTAAGAGAGAGGGTCTTAATACACATAAAGCTTAGTTCTGATAACAGTAAACAGTTGTTATATAGTCAACCTCCTGTAAGGTAGTATATAACTCGAAAATAGATGTAGCTTAGTCTTACTTCAAGACACTTCGTAGGCCTGTACTTTATCTATGTCTCACCAGGTCTCACTCTCGTTTAGTGTGATAGGTGTAAAGTGGGAAGTTATATTTCTTGGGCGTAAAATGGGCTCCTTTTATACCTTTTGGGAGGCCAGATTACTAAGCATGATTCATCACATGGATTGGTAAGAACATTCTTACAAAGCAGTCCATTTGATGTGGTGAGTCAGCTTGTTTTACTAAGTAGTTTACAAGTACAGTGTAGTCTTATGAAGCATGATGAATCAAAGGCATCAGTCATCACATGGATTGGTAAGAATGTAATTTCAAACCAAGCCTTTTGGTGAGCTGAGTCATCCTTGTTACTAAGTAGATTATAAATACAGTTGCAAGTCTTATGAAGCATGACGAATCATTGACAAAACATGATGAGTCAAGCTGAATCCTTACAAATCAGGTTATTTCCCAGTCACATGACATGCTTACAAACATGTTCTGACAGCTAGTGAGAAAGTCTGATGCTGAATAAGTCCTAGAAAATAGAAACATAGAGAATGTCACAGAACAGAAAAATAGAAATACATCAAAAATTGAGTCTGAGACAAAAGAGAGAAGAGTTTAAGATAATGAATCAAGGAGAAATGGTAGAGTCTCTTGGTAATCGTGTACAGTATAGTTTATTATACCTTCCTTATCACTCCTTATATACACATGTCATGGTATGAGTTGCATACCATGCATGACAACAGGTAGCAGATCATTGATGTGTGCATGGACAAGTGGCGGATGGGTGCGGACAGATGTGGATGAGAAGCGGATGTCCATGGATGGGTCTAGGAAGAGTTGGATGGATATGGGATATCATCTGGTTTTGTCAGGGGGAGGGCCTTCCCCTTCCCCTTCCCCTTCCCTTGGATAACTGGACCCAGGTCTGGGATGTCATCTTCAGTGACATCAGGGGCTCCACAGAGTCTCCAGCTATATCAGAAGGGGGGGTACAGGCTGTTGGTCCTTGCCCTTGCCCTTGCCCTGAGTAAGGGCCATCAAGTAGCCATTATGGTCACAGCCTCCAAGATCCTAAAGAAAAACACAGAAGCCTCACACAATTAAGGACTACAATGGCAGAAAATGACTCAGCCTGCCTACCACCTAGTCAATCTACCAATGCATGCTCTTACAGCACAGTCGTCCAACAGAATGTGCAGATCCCAGCTCCTGTGTCCACAGCCCTCACAAGGGCAGCCATCAAGGAACATCAGATCCTATTTGAACCTGCCATCGGCAGAAAATTTTACGAGCCCAACAATAACTCAATGGATATCATCAAAAAGTTTAAGCAGGCTCTATCCACAGTGCAAACTGAAGACTCCCCTAATCTGCAAATCAAGGCCTCCACTCATCTACAGAATGGTGGACTCATTATTGAACTGACAACAGCAGAAGCAGCAAACTGGATTTGCATGCCAGTAAACAGAGAAAAGATCATCAGTGCACTTGACTTGCCAGCCACCATCAAAGAGCATCAATTCTCGATCATCATCCTGTTCCTTCCCAGTCACCTCAAGCATCAAAGATGCTAAGTGGCAACAAGCAGTAGAGGAGGAGAACAGCCCACCAACAGGCTCCATAGAAGCAGTGGGCTGGACCCAGGATATGAAGATCACCAGATCAAAGAGTAGCCCACACAATATTCCACTTCTCAGATCCCACCACAGCCAATACCACCCTGTGCGATGGCATCTACATTGGACAAGAGAAACTACACCCATGCAAAGATAAACGGGAAACAGTCCGTTGTGCCAAATGCCAATTATGGGGCCACATAGCAAGAGAATGTAATGCCCCGAAGGACATCTGTGGAACCTGCAGAAAAAAACCACTGGACCAATAACTGCAATGCCTATTGGACCTTCTACTGTGTCAGTTGTAATTTGCAGGACCATGCAAGCTGAAACAGAAACTGCCCCAAATTTGAGAACCGCTGTGCAGGAATCAATGCCAAGCTCCCAGAGAACTCAGTGCCCTATTTCCCTACTAATGAAGATTGGACTCAGGTCATGCTACTTCCAAAACCAGCCCATATCACAAACTGACCGAACAACCCCCTACTGATCAAAGACCAACCCTCTGATAGACCAACCCTCCATTCAAAACTAATCCCTCCTTAGACGACAGGAGATCTTATGGCAAACCCCCATGAGGTGCACCCAGACACCCTAGTCAATCTCAATCACATGCCTTCACCCCAACAGGCCCAAACTCAATCCCAACACCTCCGGGTTGGAGAATAGATCAACCCCCACCAGCAACCTGGAAGTCAGCTTTACCCTTAGTTCCAACTGCTCCAACAACATCCATTCACTCTCCTCCAAACACCCCACCTACCTTAAGCACCCCCAATCCATGGACCCCCACCCCCTCTAATGTCTAAACAACAGAACAACTCAACAACCAGATTATGAGTTTGGCAGCAGGACCTAAATACCTCTCTTTTAGCCCAGCATTCTCTCCTCAATGGTCCCATTACTCATAACTGGGATGTGATAGCCTTGCAGGAACCACACATCAATCATATGAAAAACATGATCTCATCCCCCTACTTTCATGCTGTATACCCAACAACTCGTTTCTCCTCCCCTGAATCTACTTCACATGCTGTTATCTTAATATCCAAAACCTTTGACACTAATTCCTGGCAATAGATCCCCTTCCCCTCCCTAGATGTAGTTGTTGTCCAATTCCTCAGCCCATTCAGATGCTGTATCCTATTCAACATATACAGTGGCTCAAAAAACTGTCCGCATGTTTGCACTACTTTTACTATTTACATTATTGTATATGAATGAACAGGTATACCCTAGACATGCCAGTAGAGTATTTTGTAGTACTCCTTCAGGGCGTAATTTCGAGCCCTTACCCGTGGGAACCTATTGTAATATGATAGATCTATGAGCATTACAAAATGATGACTCATGCAGACAGTTTTTTGACCCTATATTTAAATTCTATAAATTATTAGTTATGACACCATAAAGCCATGTCACTAATAAATAAATTATGAAGTGGTGTCATTATGACATTGTTATACCTATTTCTAATTATATAATAAAGGGTGTCCCATATATCCTTTCTCTGTCTACTGCTGGTCTCTCTACACATCAAATAGTCTCTATAACTGGTGTATGCAAGTCTACTGTAGCTAAGCTCATCAAATAATGTCACCTAGACAAGCAAAACTCCAGTGGAGGTTGTCCATCCAAACTCACCTCTACTGATAGGAGGGTCATTATCCAACATATCACTACAGCAAAGGCTAATAATGCTGTCCAAGTCACTTATCATATCAATTCCATCATCACTACTCCAGTTTCTTTACAAACAGTAAGAAATGTCCTCAAGGAAGCCAATCTCAAGGCTGTAACAAAGAAGAAAAGCCTCTTCTTTCCATCACTTACAGGAAGAGAAGACTAGTGTTTGACCTAGGTCATCAACACTAGACTGTAGAGGACTGGAAGTGGGTATATGGTCAGATGAGACTAAAATCAATATAATTGGGTCAGATAGGAAGGTATATGTGTGGAAAAAGAAGGGGGGGACCTCTTACAGACAGGGATATTAATGAAACTCTCAATGTTGGAGGAGGTTCTCTAATGATATGGGGCTGTATGGAGTGGAATGGTGTGGAAATGCTTGCAGAAGTTGAGGGGAGGATGGATGCTGAGTAGTGTGTGGACATTCTCAACCACCACTTGCTGCCTAGCATGGCAGAATTAGAAATTGATGAAGAAGATATCATTTTTCAACAGGATAATGATCCCAAGCATACATCCAAGAGAGCCAGAGAATGGTTTGAAGAGCACAATATTCATGTCCTTGACTGGCCAGCACAATCCCCTAATATTAATATCATTGAACATCTATCAGGAGTACTCAAGAAGAGGCTTTTAGCCTATGACCACCCTCCTAAAGGGGTATGGGAGTTATAGGAGAGAGTCACAGTGGAGTTGGGAAATATTACAGCAGAGGACTATCAGAAACTGATTGAAAGTGTGCCTAGAAGGATAGAGGCAGTAATTAAAGCCAAGGGAGGTCACACAAAATACCAGAACACTTGAGTATCTGTGTAAAATACTTGGGTCAAAAAACTGTCTGCATGAGTCATCATCTTGTAATGCTCATAGATCCACCATATTACAATGGATTCTCATGGGTAAGGGCTCAAATAATTCCCTGAGGGAGTACTACAAAATACCCTACTGGCATGTTCTGGATATATCTGTCCATTCATACACAATAATGTAAATAGTGAAAATAGTGCAAACATGCAGATAGTTTTTTGAGCCACTGTATAATGATTGCACCCGAATGAAGACTCTGGAGGCCTTGTTGACTTTCCTTGAATGTGAAATCACATGCATCTGACCATTGGCTGACAATCACATGATTTGGCTAGGGGATTTCAACAGACACCATCCTCTCTGGGATGAAGATCAAAACACGCAACTATTTACTAACCACTATCTTAACGCAGTGCAACCACTCCTTGACCTCATAGCTGACTGTGGAATGATTATGATGTTACCCAAAGGTTTGCCAACCCTTCAATCCTCTAGCTTGAAGAACTGGACTCGTCCGGACAATGTCTTTTGTACTGACCACACAGGAGTATCCTTCATTAGCTGCACTACCAATCCTGCATTACAAGGACCTGCAACGGATCATGTTCCAATCCTTAGCATCCTTGAGCTCGAAATCCCTCAAGCCACAGTAGAGATCAAGCACAACTTCTGTGAAATGGACTGGAAGGATTTCAACAAAAAACTGAAACTGAAACTGAAACTGGCTAAGATCCCCCCTGCTCAACTGTTAGTAACTGATGATGAATTCCAGACTGCAGCCCACAACCTCACAGCTATGATCCAATGCACCATTGAGCAAGTCATCCCAAAATCCAAGCCCAACCTGCATTCCAAGAGATGGTGGAAGATGGTGGACTAGGAACCTGACCATGATGCAACATGAAGTTGCAAAACTGAGTCACCTCTCATATTGGAACAGAGGCTTCATGAATCACTACAGCCACAAGGAACATTGCATCAAGCGCAACCAATATGCCGAAGCCATCAAGCAAACCAAGAAGGAGCATTGGATTGAATGGCTCGAGGACCTCTCGGGTAACAAAATCTGGACTGCTAACAACTACCTCACAGTATCAGCTGGCAACAGCAGCCTATCAATAATTCCCATGCTCAAATGCCCAGGAGGAGGTACTGCAGACACCAATAAAGATAAGAGTGCAGTCCTAGCACAAGCTTTTTTCCCTCCACCATCTGAAACCTCCTCAGTACCTGAAGATTATAAATACCCAGAAGCAGTCCCCACACCAGCACCACTGACCACCAATCAACTTCAGCACAGCATCTCAAAGTTAAGCCCATACAAGGCCCCAGGCCCTGATGGGATTTGTAATATTGTTTTTGTATGATGCATCTAAATTACTGCAACCATACCTTCTATATCTATTCAGGGCAGTATTCATGCTCAAGACATACTTCAATCCATGGTGCAACTTCACGACGGTAGTGCTGCACAAGCCAGGCAAACCCAACTACACTGTCACCAAAGCTTACAGACCAATTGCTCTCCTCAATACTACCTGCAAGCTATTGACTGCCGTGGTTGTAGACCAAATGACATACTTGCTGGAGCACCACAAACTCCTCCCCAGTACTCATTTCAGAGGATGTCCGGGCCGCTGAACCACAGACTCTCTCCATCTCCTCAAGGCAACCATCAAAAATGCCTGGCGCCAAGGAAAGGTAGTATCTACCTTATTCTTAGATATAGAAGGAGCATTCCTAAATGCTGTCACTGACCATTTGCTCCACAATATGCACACCTGATGACTCCTGGAATTACTAGTAGTATTTACTGAACACCTATTAATAGGAAGACACACCAGAGAATACTAACTCATGTTGAATTATTCAGAATTTTTTTTTAAAAAAAAAAAAAATCTATAAAACTAAGCAGTATGACCCAAATCAAATGCACATCCTCTTCTCAATAGACCCTTTCCCATCCCTACTCCTAGGATGCTTGCCTTGAGTGGAAGAAGATGCAGATATAATAGGTGAAGACAGAACAGAAGGTGGCAGCAGAAAAATTGTGGAAGGAGACTGGAACCACCCAGACGTCTTGCTCTTAGCCGCATTGACCATGAAACCAGGAGGTTTTTCAATGTGGAACTTGTGGCAAGGCTTTCCCTTAGCCTTACCACAGTGAGGATAAGTGCAGGAATATAGGTACTGGGAAACAGGAGCCTGGTCTTGAGCATCAAGGTCAACAGACTCATCATGCAGCACAACTGCAACCCTCTCTGACCAACTCTTAGTTGATCCACAGAGAGGGCACTGTGCAGGGATGTCAACACCCCAGGGTTGCACCTGAGCATGTGCATGCAAAAAGGTTGTGACAAGGAGCTGGTGCCTACCATCAGCATCATGCCTGGTCATCACAATTACCTTGATGTGTTGATCAAGATGGCTGGAGAGAGAGAGAAGACTGGGGAACACCTTGCGAAGATCAAGTTGCTCAATTATAACAAGCTCTGCCATAGCAAGCAAGAAGTTTGTAGTGATGAGAGGTTGGAAACAAGTTGTAGGAAAGATGACAGCAGACACCATGTCATAGTTGAGTATGACCTCTTGGAGATCGCCAAAGGTGTCTTCATGCACCACAAGGGAGCCGCACACTAAGAATACCATGATGGCACCCTTGAGGATGTTGTGATATGGTCCAAGCACAGTAGATAGTACCTAGATCTAACATTAGCCAAAAAAAAAAAAGTGATAGACACGTTACCTGAGAAACATCCATAGCAACAAATTTACCTTTTTCTTTCCTGGCAAAAAGCCAACCACTATCTTCCTCAGAATGATCAGAGAAAAATGCAAAGACACGTCTGCTATGCCCAAGGTGTGACTTGGGGTCAGCAACATGGGCTTCCTGGGCATGAGTGTATGTGCAAATGCTCTTGTGCATAGCAACATCGAACAGAACCTCAAGGTAAATGTACCTGCCATTGGAGAAATAATGTTGCAAGTAGTGTGAAAGGAAAGGAACAGGCATGATGACCTCATTGCCAAGAATGAAGTGAATGACGGTGATGGGAGTGGCGGCCAACACTGTGCAGGATGCAGTCTCAAACTTGTGGTTTAGCCAGAGGAATCCTGGGAGGGCAGGTTGCCCTCCTTGTACTGGCAAGCTCCCTTTGTAGAATCCCTGCAGTCATTAGTATAGCACTGTTCAAATAGAGCAAATAGAGAAAAATGAGAACTTAAATGGAAGGGTGCAGGCTCCTTAATGGTCCGCTGAGAGTGACAGGCAAGGCACTGAAAAAGCACATTGGAGCAAGCAACAAGCTGCAGAGAGTTGGAAGGGACGTCAATGCACTTGTTACACATTACCCAGTGTCATGCATGGTATGCAACTCATACCATGACATGTGTATATAAGGAGTGATAAGGAAGGTATAATAAACTATACTGTACCCTATTACCAAGAGACTCTACCATTTCTCCTTGATTCATTATCTTGAACTCTCATTTCTTTTATCTCAGACTCAATTTTTGATGTATTTCTATTTTTTGTTCTGTGACATTCTCTCTGTTTCTATTTTTCTAGGACTTATTCAGCATCAGACTTTCTCACTAGCTGTCAGAACATGTTTGTAAGCATGTCATGTGACTGGGAAATAACCTGATTTGTAAGGATTCAGCTTGACTCATCATGTTTTGTCAATGATTCGTCATGCTTCATAAGACTTGCAACTGTATTTATAATCTACTTAGTAACAAGGATGACTCAGCTCACCAAAAGGCTTGGTTTGAAATTACATTCTTACCAATCCATGTGATGACTGATGCCTTTGATTCATCATGCTTCATAAGACTACACTGTACTTGTAAACTACTTAGTAAAACAAGCTGACTTGACACACTAAATGGACTGCTTTGTAAGAATATTCTTACCAATCCATGTGATGAATCATGCTTAGTAAACTGGCCTCCAAAAAGGTATAAAGGAGCCCATTTTACACCCATGAAATATAACTTCACACTTTACACCTATCACACTAACTGAGAGTGAGACCTGGTGAGACATATATAAAGTGCAGGCCTACAAGTTGCCTTGAAGTAAGACTAAGCCACACCAATTTTTGAGTTATATAGTATATTACAGGGGTTGACTATATAACAACTGTTTACTGTCATCTGAACTAAGCTTTGTGTGTATAAAGACCCTCTCTCTTATCAGAAGAGAGACACGAGTCAGGAGAATACGACAAAGTTGAAACAAACTTTCATAGGTTGAGACACGGACCTACTAGGTTGAGACATACCTAAGAGATACTTCTTTACTAATAATTCACAAACCCAGTCAGCATAGTTTCTTTATAAACAAGAAGGTAATCTAATTACTCTTTGACCACCCATGAACACCATGTTATCAACCGAGAAGTAGAAAATCCATTGACCATGAACTTGAGGAGCTGGCAACTTTTGTCTTATCGAAGTGTAGTTGTGTTGTCACTGCATTTTACATGTCCTTTATATAAGACCCTCAAGTAAGAAGACACCGGGGGCAGGCATTGCACTCATAAAGCACAATGTCACCCTCAGTGCCATCATGGCAGATCATGCACCACTAACAAATAATCAGTGATGGCAGATGCTCAAAAAAAGTACTTACTGGGCTGTGAACTTTTAGCCATGATGCCTCAGACTCCTCTGAACTTGTAGTTTCTGGGCTTTCTGGCACAGGAGAGACAGTTGGAGAACCAAGTGGTCCACTGACTCTTGTAGCAATGCCTCCAGCTGCTTGCTTCTTTGTGGTATTTCTGGGTGCCATGGAGAAAAGAAGAAACTTAGTGAGAACAGATGGAATGTAGAACCAGTGTTGGCTGGTTGAAAGTTTCAAACCAGCCAGTCACATGATTGCATGAATAACGGCCATGTGACTTCAACAAAACAACGCATATGTGTGCACACTGAATCATATGACCTTGTTGATCCATCAATAATTTTGAAGTCCAAGTCCACTGGCATTGTCCAAATGTAAATAATGTCAAATACATTGTGGCATATAGCTGGACTCAAACACTTTCATATGGTTCAACTTTCTTTACCTTTTCTCACCCAATGCAAACCAAGCAAGCTCATCCTATTAGCCACTTACACAGGCTGCAGCTATATAAGTGGCTAATTGGTCACTGAGTGTCATCCATGTGCTAAGGTATATTTCCTCTTATCTCAAGTTCCTTGCTCAACACTATGTTTTGTTCTTGTCTAGGTGTGATATTCTAAGGTGAGTACCACATTTAGTGTTCATGTACTCACATTGTTCATGCATCATGCAGGCATTCTGGGGAGGGTTATCTGTGCAGCAATGGTGCACCTTACCCTCCTCAACAATACTTGGGCATTCTGGGGGCTTGGAGGGTGGTATAGTGCCCACACTGGTGCACCTATCCACCCTCAATTTGAGTAGGAGGAGGTTTAGTGTGCGATATGGCGTGTCTAGACTCCCTTCTCAACAATACTTACACATTTCTGGATGCTTATCAAGGTACTTCCAGTATTATTTTAGGAACCAATACTGACTGCAGTTTACAGAAATTTTCACATTGGTATAGTTCACAACAAGGTAATTTTGATCCCTATTCACTCCAAAGGTGCTGACTGGCATTGGCAGATCATCCGCCCTCAACTATTCACACTTCTCAATTCTTTCTTAGTAGTTTGCAGTACAAGACCATGGTAGAGAGGGCCCCTCCACCCTGGCCTTGTATTAGTCAGTTTTCTATCTTTATTAGCTTAGTGTTTTTGTTACCTACAGCACTTTACATCTACCCTATACTATAATAAGTGCAACTCAATAAATGCTTCCAAAAAAGAAGGCATGACAGTGTGACTTACTCCAGGCAAATATGTCACATGATCAAAAAAGCTCCTATCCATGTGCTTGTTAGACTTGCAACCACAGATTTGAGAATTTTGATGCTGAGATGAAGGAGCTCATTGGGAGTGATGCACTGGCCTTGTTATGTTAACCACAGATGACATTGTGAGGACATGCCTGTAGACTGCAATTGGGTCAGGGATAACTGTGACCCAGCATCTTGCAGGAACAGCGAGTTTTGATAATAAAGTGCCTGCACAGACAGTCAATTAAACCCATGAAAAGATGGACAAGGCACTTACCAAACACTGGTCAGCCATGATCAAGTTGTTGATGTCAATTGATCTTAAGGATTCTTGGATGAAAATTTGACCTTGGACAGCAAGAACTCCTGGAGGAAGTTTACAAGTGTAGCATTGGCCAGGAGCGATACAACACAAGGTCGACTGTGATCAAGTTATTGATGTCAAGTGATCCTAAGGATTCTTGGATGAAAATTTGACCATGGACAGCAAGAACTCCAGAGGAAGTTCATGAGTGTAGCATTGGCCAGGAGTGATACAACACAATTCCATGGGAGCAACTTTCATCGAGCTCCTTTGATCCCACCTGGATACCAACAATGTTCAGATAGGCAAGTTGTCAACCATAAGCCTTTTTGAAGTAGGTACAATGAATGTCAGTAGTACTAGTACAGCCACGAGCAGGCTTTGCAGCTGTGTGATGGCATCATCACACATCTATTTCGAGTAGGGCAGTCATTTGATAGGCAAGATCATGCACATTTTTTTAACTGCACAAGTGCAGGCCTTCGTGCATGATCCATCATGCTATCAATTCAACACTGCAGCCCTTACAATCAATGACAAAAGTGCATCAAAATCTCAATGACCTGGCCAAATCAAGATTTTTGCCATGAGTATCAGTGTGTTTTTTTTGGTTGGTCAAAATGTGCTGAAACCTCATTAATATTGTAGTATTGGCTGATCCCCATTCAACCACTTGGTGCACAAGGACTTGATTTTTTGACTTGCAATACTATGTTATGGCAGAAGAACACAAGCAATATTTAATATTTATGGAACTTACTAACTGCATATGTTAAGACAAGTTGATGCTGACAATGACATTTTAGAATTGACCAGGCCTTTGTCAATGGGAAGGAACCAAGGAAGGTTCAACTGATAGCAGGGTGGCGGAAATCATTTTTCTATTGTCCCCATTTGGATATTCCACATTTGATATATTAATTTCATAAATCAATACCAACCATCTATAGTCTAGATCGATCTGCTTGAAAAGTTTTCCTCTGTCTCCAGCACTGCGTCACCTGCCTGTCTTATCATGGGGGATCCAGTGAAAATGCTGTCCAAAAACCTCTCTAGCCATGTGGATCAACTACTCCAGAATTCATCACCATTTGAATTATTTGTAGAGAGCAAAATCAATCACAAATTACTATGAAATGCCAAGTAAGCTAGTTCCAAGCTATGGTTAGGCTAAATTGAATAACTACAATTTAAGGATGAGACTGTGGGATAAGTGGCAGAACATTCACCTGTCTGGTTCTGGTACTGATGTCAAGACAACTGCCATTGCCAAGATTGAACTCTCCAGGGCTGTGGTCACCATAGCTTATGCTGCAGTTAATAGTTGTAAGGTTTCATTTGAATTTTACCAGCATCTGATTTTGATTATTTGACCCCAGTACAGGCGGATTGGGATGTCAAATGTTTTGTGGACTGCGCTAAGGTGTTGTCAAACCTGTTGAATTCTGGCAACCAACAAAGACAGAAACTAGCAAAATATTTCAAGACTCCTTCTTTTGGCCACATTTCAGAGCCAATCATGTTTGTTGACAAGCATGGGAAGATACTTGCTTGGTATTTACCAGAGATCTTGGTGCTCAATCAAATGGTATGACTCTCCCAGATACAATCTATGGCATTGTAACTAGTTATATTTAGGAACATGTCAATGACTCCATCCGATTGCTCAGACCTGCCTTGGACAAGTCATTGCCCAAGGAAACCAAAGAGGCACAGTATCCTTGGCATTCACATGGTTTTTTTGTACCTCCAGGTGGGGGAGAGTTTGGAGCAGGACAGGTGACTTTATGCCCCAGTGGATTCATGCAACATCAAGAGGTATCTTTGAGGTTCCTTCTGATGCGAGACAAAAAGGAGAATAATATTGATGTACTATGTGGTACTGGGAACAGATAAGTGAACTAGAAGGATAGAACGACGAGGGCAGCGGTAAGCTTTCGGGCGAAGGCGCGTAGCACTTTCTGGCCCCGAAGGAAGAGTCCTAGCCTAAGGAAGAGAGGTGAGCTGTGATTCCCAAATATCAGGAGTCCGACGGCGACGCATCCAGTGAAACTCGGATACCCAATTTGTAGGAGATGACGGGAATACTCACATGTGTCTCGGTGCTAGGGATCAACAGACTGGTGGGATGGTGTAATGAAGAAACTGGTCATGTAGAGTGGGGGTGGCTTGCATATATGGTGCCATAATTTGTGCGTGCCTTCATAGGTATACGAGGAAGGAATCACTTGCCCACCGACCCTTGGCTTTGACGATATCGAAAGGGACATTTCGTAACAGGTATTCCAGGGTGGATCCGATGTGGATTCCATGTCCTTGTAACGGTTCGCGACCAGCGGCTTTGGTTGCGGAGGTTAACCTGCTTAGGAACTTCATTTTCATGAGTGGATGGTGCAATTTCTTCTGTCGGTACGAAAATAGGGCACCATCGTGGGGAGGCTCATTGATTTTTAGATGATTGGCGAAGGCTTCTTCTGGGTCTGAGGGACCTGATTGCCTGGCCCAATGGACACTTTCACCTTCATGCGTGGATTTTGTGTGGGGTAAGAGGAAGTTCTTGGTTGCTAAGTTCTGTCGATCTCGTACATCTGTCACACCTGCTGGTGTGATGTGTAGGTTTGGCTGGAATGAATCAAGGTGTGGGACGGTGAATTCTCCGACTCTGGCGGTGGCGTAAAAGATGGTGGTTAGGCATGCATATACTGATGCATCTAGCGGATCATGCAGGTTGAGTTGCTCCCAGATTGCGACAATGAGTTCGACTGTGTAGGGTTCATGTTTGACGCGCTTTGCAGATGGCGGCATGAGTGACGTGGCTGCTTTTAGCAAGGCAATTATCTCAATGTCATTGAGCAGCCAGGAGATGCCGTGCAAGATGTGCCATGCATGAACTCCGTGAATGTAATTGGATACTGTCTTCCCGGAGTAGTTTTCGGCCATGCAGGAGATGAAAGATGAGATTAATATATGACTTGCTGGGGCCCGTTGGTTCTCGGGTATGGTTTTGCTGTCGCAGAAGACGTGAAAGACGAGTAAACCAGAACCGTACGATTCACATGTACTTTCCAAGTATGCGTGAATCATGACATCACGAATCTGTTGAATGTCGGCCAGTGCTAAAGGGAGGTGTCTTCCTTGTGCATCTTTGGTTGATCGTGAGGTTGTGGGTTGCCACAGACAGAGCCTGTCTCTTGCGGGACAGTGAGGGCGAAGATGGGATGGGATGGGAGTTAAGTTAGTATCATAGGCTTAGTCAGTCTCATGTAAGTCGAGTTGCTCGTAGGGAACATTGGGATGCTCACTAGCTTTCCGACGCTTTGAGGAGTTGCTCTCCGTTGTACTCAAACTCGTGGTTGATGCGAGTGCGACGCTGGAACTCTGGCTCACTGTGCTTTGGGCCCACTGGCTGAAGCGGTTTGTGACTGTGAGAGGAAGCGAAGGAGCTTGAGCTTTGACGGCTGTTATGAATGACTGGTGAGGCAATGTCCACATCAGACAGGAAGGTTCACAATTCTGGCGGGAGTGGGATGGGAGGGAGCCTGTCACATGTGGCGGGATATATACCTTGCGAGGGATCATCTGCGGGGTTCTCTTTGCTTGGGATGTACCGAGTAAGTATTGTGCATTTGGAATCGGCCGCAACCCTATGAACATGCTTGAAGACTTCATTGCAGGTGCGGCTTTTGCTGCATCCCTTCCACCACCCTTCGACAATGCCGCGGTTGTCTCTGTAGACTTTGAAATGAATTCCGGGGGAACAAGTGCTTGTGATTGTTTGAACGAGAAGTTCAAATCCAATACTCTCTGTCCATCTGATGTCGCGACCATCTCTTTTCCAGCCTGGTGAGAGCTTCCACGCCTGCCACCTGCCGTTAATGATGATCCCGATCCCATGACCAGAGCTAGTGTCTGAATAGGCATTGAAATCGTAGACGATGCAAGGACCCGGGATTGGTCGGGTGACATGAGTGCTGAGAGTGTCTTTCCACCACTCAATGTCGTCTGGGGTGCTGTGTGGGGACGGTCTTCGTAAATACCCAGCATGCTCTCCAGGGTGGTGAGGTAAGTGCGACCTGCAGGCGAGATGAGAGACGCGTGTAGGAGCTTCCCGTACAGCTTTTGGACTTCCTGTAGGGTGTGAGTTCTCTTAGATTGCCATGTTTTGATGGCCTCAAGGTATTTGATGTGTTTCTCGGCTGATAAGGCGACTGTCCGCTTGGCAAGGTCCCAATTGAGGCCAATGAAGGGTGGCTTGGAGCTAAAGGGTTTATCTTTCGATATTTCCCAGATGATACCCAATACGAGGGAGAAAAAATCAATGTCATCCATGCCATACATGAACTGGGCATCTTCTGACGAGTGAGGAGATCTACCCGATAAGTCTTGAATAGGAAAATAAGCATCTTCGTCAAAATCTTCTGTTGATCCATCTGGCAAGGTTCTTCCTTTGTACCATTTCCATCCGCCATCAGTGATGACACCCCCATTCCTCGTGATTTCATTTGCCCATAATTGGTGTTTTCTATTATATTCTTCCATGTGTTCTTTTCTGATGCGAAAGAACAGGTGGTCGTCAACCCATTTGGATAAGGGACCAATACCTTTGGCTCAGAATATGTCGGCCCCTGCATCAGCCATGTTTCCATAAATTCCTGCAGAGGGACTGCAACCGAAACAGAATGCTGTGTCAACAGCGAACGTGTCTTTGCCGAGTCATATTGCCAGGCCTGGCCATTGTGAGTGGTGGAGGGGAATTGTTCTATAAGCTTCTGCAACGTCACAGACAGCTCCTTGAGATCCAGGAGGGAGGTGCCATATGGTCTGGCATATGGTAGGGAATGTGCCATAGGTACAAGGAAAGAGGTCTGAGTCGACTCTAGAATTAATGGAGCTAATGGGAGGGGAAGGATTGATCAGGTACAAGAGATTTTGTATGAGGCGAAATTTGCCTGGCTTGCCTGGTTTTGGAACGAGTGATAAGGGGGCTGTCTGGAACTCCCTGATCTTGGATCTAAGATTCTTGGCTGTGAAGGGGCCGATAAATCGCCCTTTCAAGAATTCACGTTCGACAATGGTCTGGAATACTTCGGCATACTCGTTGATGGAGGCGCTATTAGGAGGGGTGTATGTACAAGTAATTGGGGGTATCCCCCCCAAGAAACCAGAGACAAGACCCTCTGGGACGGATGGGTATCTACAAAGGAGGTTTGATTCTTCCAAGAGACAATGCCAGCTCTGTGGGTTGTATGGCGTGCAAGATTTATGCTTTCTCGCTTCGAGAGCATGTCTGAGCTCCATGGTCTTTGCTCCCACATCCAGAGCATTCGTGTAATGACTCGTGGTTCGGGGCTTGGCAGCCCCCTGGACATTGCCACTTGTAACAGATGGGGAGTCCTTGAGGGTTGATGATACAACCATCTTCTGCTCGACGGCAGTGGTTGCTGGCCCCGTCCCACATGGTATGGGAGTTGCAATGTTGGATGTCATGTGCGAAACGGCTGAGACATATGGCACAGGCAGACCGACCGCAAGAGCCTGCGCTGCGGGAAAAACCCCCACAATGTTGTTGACGGTCACGGGCATTGTCTGGTGATGGCGGAGTCTTATTTCTCTGGTTGTCCGTGCCTCGTTGGGGAGAGCATGAATGTGAATTGCAGGCCCAGTGCTCATTGTAGCTGGTGCTGCCATGTGAGTCACGATAGCTTGACTTTTGATACTGGTTTTGGTTCAAATATGTGTCTCTGCTTGTGGGCTGTGCCACGTGGTATGACAATGTAGGGTGGTGAGTGACCCAACGTGTCCGCGTTATGGTTGCAGGCATCCACGTTATGGTTGTGGGCATCCGCGTTATGGTTGCGAGCATCCACATCAGGTTGTGGGCATCCATGTGAGAAGTTTTACAGGCATCCGCAGGATTCAATGTCGTGGGTATAGTCATGTTTACACATGGTGTAGATAGAGAAGATGAAAGAAGGGGGAGATTGAGTTGATCAGCGAAAGTGCAGGTTGGTAGTTTGACTTAGTATGTACGATGTTCAATGTGCGAGATCGGACTTTGTCCCAGAGTTCTTCATTGATGGAATGCAGGAGGGTTTCATTGATGTTTCCAATGTTGAAACCCTCGTCTCGTTTGAGTCTGTCATGCCAGTCTTGGCACACGTGGGATGCGTAGTTCAGGACGACCATGTCTCCGATGTCGCTGTTGTTCCGGATGGAGTGGTTTTCGAGGTGCCAGAAGAACAAGGTGAGAGCATCTATGTGCAGCTTCGGCCAGTTGGCCTTGGTGATCTGGACCAGGAACAGGTTCTTTGCGCAAAGGAAAGTCGCGAACGGTAACTCGTGATCTGCTAGTGCTGATTTTGACGCCTTAAATGCTGAGGCTGGACGTATTGTGAGTTGATTGTCGATCCTGGTGAAACTGAGGGCATCTTCAGCGATAGAACGGGACATTTTGAGAGCCTCTTTGCAGCCGTCTGGTGAGAAGTACCATAATTCTACGTATTCAAAATTGGTGAGCTTTTGGATTGCATATTGGGCAGGGCAGGGAGATATGAAATCTCCTACTGATGAGGTTTCGTCGAAACTGTTCATTTTCAGTTTCTTCTTGTCTGCCTCTGCTCGTTCCTTCTCCACTTCCGCTTTGCGTTGGGCGCGTTGTGGGGAACATACCCACTGTAGGCCTGTAACCCGCGATTATTGACGACTCTACAAGTGACTGTCCATATCATCCATCCGCGTCACTCATTATATATCTGTAGTACGTGTCATCCGTCCCATCCGTCCGTCATCCGTGTCATCCGTTACCCGTCTGTCATACGTCCGTCGTACATGCCATCCGTGTCATCCGTGTTATCAGTCTGTCATACGTCCGTCATACGTGCAATCCGTGTCGTCCGTTACCAGTCCATGTCATCCGTCCGTCATCCGTCCCATCCGTCTCACATCCACTACCCGTCCATGGCATGGAACACCCATGGACCCATTGTATTACCTTTCCTTAGCTTGCGCATCTGCTGCATCCGTCCTATCCTGTCCCATCCATCGTCCATCCTTACTGGTGAGTACCTATTATACTCGATGTATCACTAACATGTCGATATCCCTTACGCTACACATGCGCGCACTTCCGTAGTCAAAGCGGACCCCTATCGCATGACCCAGACCCAGTCGTATTAACTTAGGGTTCGTCGGATCCCAATCCTATATATATAGAAAAAAACTACCTATGTAGATTTTTACCTTTTGTTATCCATCCCATCATTTCCGCTTCAAGAGTACTTCTTTAGTACTCTGCTCACTGTTCCTACACTCTGAATCTACTGTTTGATCAAATCCGAGTTGTCCGTCTATCGTCCATCCGTCATCTGTCCATCATCTGTCCGTCATCCATCCAACTAGGAGCAAGTACCAGTCGTGAATCTGGTCCGACTTCGCCCAGTCTTTGTTGTATAGGCTCGTAGTCCGTTTCCTTTCTTGTTGTTTTCATCCATGTGCTGTCTGCGTTCAACCCACTTTTCTCGTGCGTTGTTCTCGCACCCGTCCGCACTATCCGCACTTGTGGATGCCTCATCCTATCAAGGATAGGATCGACTCGGGTCGCTAGACAGAGTCTAGTTTGTGTTTCTCCTCACACTTATCGAGGATCGCTGCCCAGTAGCAATCCCCTTGGGACGAGTATTACCCTCAAACCCTAGGATCATGTTGACTACCCTTAGCATCTATATTTTCCTCACCCACAGCATTCCGTTTCTTCTTGGGTGATGCGGGCTCTGTCTGCATCTGCTATCGCTTGGGCTTCTGCTTCCTGCTGTTGGTTCCACTCCTCTACTCTTGCATCATGGTCCACGTTCCATGCCTGGGTGAGATGGTCTATGATTTGGTCCGCTGTTTGGTTTGTAGCTGCTGTGAGGTTGGTACGAATGCCAGCATACAGGTTGCCTGCGAAGTCTGGGATGATTTCGAACGAAGGCTCTGTTGCTAATGCCATGGTAGTTTTGTGCTAAGTGCCTAATGGTGTGGGGAATGTCTGGAGAAAAGAAAGGCAAGCAGAACTTAGAAGCTACACAGTGGCAAACAGTAATCGCGGCACAGAAGCAAGAGGTTTGGTGCCGCATCTGCTGTTCACTTGAAGACCTTACTCTATTTTTTCACTCGTGCCTCATTACATAAGAGAGTGCCAACATTTGTCTCCTTATGCTTCTCAACATACAAAACTAACTTAATTGAGCTAGCATCTTGAAGACCTTTTGTACCAATCAACCTCCTTATCATTGCCTGCAGTTTGCAATTGGTTGTCTGAAATGATCATTACTGAACAATTCTGGTCGGCCATTACCAGTATTATTGCACCAGATCAGTATCTTGCTGGCATGGCATCAGTGTCTAGCATGAAGAATACAGTTCATACTTTAGATCTGGTTGTTTGGCCATCTGTGTTTTCTGGAATTGAAGTAATTGTCAACTGAAAGACACCCTATCATCAAGATCCAGGAGCCTCACCGTCATTCTACGACCTTCTGGTGAGCCTTTGGAAAGCTCACCAGGGCATACTAGATCTGCTGGACCTAGGCACCAAACTAGGATATCCTTCAGGGACTATGGAATACATTACAGGCAATGTGCTGGAGCATGGGGTCCCAGATTGGGGTGAGGGTGAGAGGATTGTGATCACCCACTTTATCAAGGATAAAGTCCATGATAAGCAGGGTATTTTGAGACCAAAGTTTCCAACCAAGCAAGATTTTCTCAATCAAGTGGGGGCTGGTAGAGGTCTGAAACCTGGTGGTAGGAAGAAGTTGAGAAATAATGGTGGAGTTAGAGGGGTAGCATAGTTTGAATGCCAGTCTAGAGGCAGTAAGTAGAGTTAATTATCTATCAAGAGGGGATATCTCCAGATTTGATGAAGATGATTTTTTAATTGCATCACTTGCCTTACTTTGAAATCCACATTGTCATTCCTTGGGCTAACTGTTATGTCTGGCCAGAAAAAAACTTGTCTCAAGGCTCTTTCCTATTCTTTCAAAGACAGAGGTAGTTTATCACAACAAAAAGACCTAGATGACGACTATGTTTCCTACTAACCTATGACTGGCAAGAGGGGACAGCCCTCATGGCTCGAATGTCCTGCTGATCCACTGTATGAAATATTAGTGGGGTGTTCCTCCTCCTCCAGCCCAAGGAAACAGGTGAAAGAGGTCCCAATGGAATTTCCAGAGGCCAAGACATATGACACATATCAAGAAACATTCAGTGACTTTGTACTGGAAGCAGAGGCTGCTCAGCACACAAGAAAAACCAAAGTACAACTCACAGTTCCTAGTTTATAATAACTGCCTTCTCATACTACACAATTTAGATGCAAAACAACTTCATAGCAGAGTATCTCGTGTACCGAGATCTGTATCTAGACATCATCCTGGATTCAGAACAATTTGTCTGTGCAGGCATCTGTGAAACTTGCCAAAGTGCTGAGGCCACATTCAGTTGTGTGACTTGCACTGGGGACCACGGCTGGTGTCACCCTTGCATGATCAAGTTGCATCAGTCCTTACCTTTTCACAAAATCCAATTGTGGATCAACAGGTGCTTCCAGTACGTCACTCTTGCTGACCAGGGATTCATATGGTACTTAGGCCATGGGGGAGAGTCTTGCCCTTGATATGGAGCTTCACAACTTTATGATACCAAGATGGAAGCCTTGCCTCATGATACCACCCCTATCACTATTGTATATTCTTCTGGGGTGTTCACACACAATGTGGCATGGTATCATTGCCAGGGATCCAATCCTCAGCAGCATCTACAGCTCCTTAGAGCAGGACTATTTCCTGCCAGTTCCACCTGGCCCAAGACTGCTTTCACCTTCGAAGTACTAGATCATTTTCTCATTGATGCCTTGGAATGCAAGACTTCAGCAACTTTTTCCTCAGGCTGTAAAGGAGATATGTTTCTATACATACAAGAATAGATAGGGGAACACTCACCCAAAGAAATGGCTATTTGTGGATAGGATAATGATCATGCTTGAAGACATGCTTTGCAATGATTTGGCAAATTGATACTTTGTCTTCACCCAAGGGGGGATTACCATCAGCATGGGATTTTTTATCAGAATAGAACAAGACATAACAGTCAGCGGGGTGTGTAGAAAGGTATTCCATGACTTTTTGGTGTGCCTGGGGTCAGCTTGCCACTGAATGGTAAATTTTGAGGGACACACTTGGTCTTGGACACTAGTACCAGTACTAGTGGTTGAATGACCTCTTAAGGTTATGTGATGAGTGGAACCGAAATGGGATGCTAGAAAGATAAATTTCAGTCTATTGGACTCAGTAAGTGAGAAACTATATACCTAGAAAGATAACTAATAGTATGTTAGTATGGTAAGTAGCTAGAATGAATGAATACTCACATCTCAGTCTATTGGACTGAGATGCTCGTTTGTTGCAATCTCTTCTTTATACTATGTACCACTAATGATATTGTACCGAGTCCGTGTGTACTGGCGGACAATTACTAATGAGTCCATGGTCCGTATTACAAATGTTTACACTTTGCTTACTAATTACAGTGGCTGCACTCGGACTTTGTATTCTCCGAGTCGCAACTCAACATGACCTTGTGATCCTCAATTTTTCCCTCTTCCATGGGTGATAGGTGATTGGGTGGGTTCCATGGTGGTTGGGGCCTTTTGCAAGTGGGTTTCCAAGACTTTGAGTCATGCAGAGTGATGAGGATGTCATGGTTGAAGGGCAGCCATGATTTTTGGAGTCCACCATCATGCTGAGGCATGCTGCATGTCCTGCGTGTGTTGGGTGGGCAGCTCGGCCCAGCTTTACCTAAGTTTGGCAAGCTTTAGCAGGTTTCCCAAAAGCTACTGTGAGTCTCACTATTCACCAAGGTTTCTCAAAAAAGGAGGCTGAACAGCAGTAATCATTCATGTGTTACAATTCAATTACAGCTATAATTATTTAATGCATTATGATGACACTATGGGCTGACAAAAGAGTAAACAAATGTATGCACATGAAAGCAGGATACATGTATCACAAATAGTAGGGTGCATTAGAATGATGTGGTGATGCAGAATGCACGATTGTGTGACATTGCACATGACAAGACAAAACCGTGAAGAATTCGAGGCTTGCAAAAGCTCATAGGCAAAAGGGAGGACTCATCGTCACCCTCCCCTTCCACATTCATAACCATATCGAACATCATGCCATCATCGTCCAAATTCACCATCACGACACGCCCATTTCCGCGTCTCGGACCCCCAAGAATATTGGTCTCGGCGCCATGACTGGAGCGTACTAGTGATAGAGTAAGATTTGGAGGATGTCGTGGTTGGCGGTTTTGAGGGTGTGGCTGTAGAAGCCTTTGGGGGCGTGTTAAATGAAATGGGGCTCGAGAAGTGCGGTATTCGTGGAAGACGGGAGTATGGTTGGGCTACTTTCCATCGACACATACCTCTAGACGTCTCACCGCTCTCAAATACCGATGCTGAATTAGAAGCGGAAGTGAACATGGAAGCAGAGCTCGCGGTGCGAACACATATAAATGATTATTCTTGTGCTTTCTTGAGGGATTTGCAGATTTGAAGTAAATTGCGGAACTGGGAGAGGCAAAGATGATGGAGGCGCAGAGCTCATGCGACGAAGTTAGGACATATTTCAGACGTGACGCTTGCTCGAGACGATCGCATTCAGATTTCCTTTCGCGCTGTGTTTGCCAGTAGTGCCGGTGGTGATGGAAGCGGAAGAAATCAAGGAACGGGAAAGAGGGCGGACCTGGATCAGAAGGGAGGGACGTGTGCCTGGAGAAAAGGGAAGCTGGGAACGGGCGTGGCGTTGATGGACAAACATGAACTCGAGGTGGATATGTGATAGAAGTGGAATCGAATTAAATCGCAGCGCATGCATTTTGAAAAGGTGCATGTAGTCTTTGTATTCGAGGATGTCGTGCGCGAGAGGGAGATACGTCGACCCAATCAATACGGACTCGCCCGAGATACGCATGCCCGATATGTGACCTCCCATCGATACAGGAAGCGATAAGACATGAGCGCCTAGCGACTGTTCTAGGCCTTTTTGATGTCGTGGCGAAGTAGGGTGGGTTACAAAGGATGATGAAAGATAAGTTGACTGTGGCGCAGATGTGTGCGCTTTCGAGCGTGTTCGCTGTGCACAGAATGAAGCAGCTACTGTTATGTGACGGGCGTCTATAAAGGGGCAGCGATGACGGAAGAAGCTAAATGAGATCCACGCCATGGCCGCGTGGTATGGAGCCAATGAGAACCATGGTCCGTAGATAAACACCTACATACACATGGGTTGGGTTATGGGCAGAAGGCTAGCACTACTCACCACACACAAGACCTACAACGCAACGATATCCCAAACGTACGGCGCTCGTCGACTTCAAATGCAACTGATCGTCTATCTCTCTGTGTAGGTCCACGCGAGATGTCAGTGGTGCCTGATGCAGCAAGAGGTGCAGATCTAACATTGGGAGGGCACCCGGCGCTGGGGAAGACAACGCAAGGGAACCTGACGCCAACGCGGATGATGCAAGGGCATACGGGCGCAGTGTATGCATCCGCGTTGTTCAAAGATGGTCGACGGGTCGTGACTGGTTCAGAGGATCACACCCTGCGAATTTGGGATGTGGAGAAAGGAGCATTGGTAGGAGGGTCATTCGAGGGACACCAGGGTGAGGTGGAATCAGTTGCCGTATCCCCAGACGACAGACGAATTGCGAGCGGCGGAAATGATAAAACCATCATCATCTGGGACGTCGAGAGCAAGCAGATGGTATTCAATCCGCTGGTTAAGCATACAGGCACGGTGTGGTCGGTGTGCTTCTCCCCCGACGGCAGGAGACTCGCAAGCGGGTCGAATGATAGAACAGTTGTTCTATGGGACATGGAGACTGGCGCTGTCCTCTCAACACTCGAGGGTCATCAAAATTGGGTGTGGAGTGTCGCATTCAGCCCAGACGGGCTAAAATTAGCCGCCGGATCAGCGGACGGTACTATCCGGGTTTGGCGCACCGATAACGCCGAGCTTCTTCTCGAGATCGACGCTCACGAAGATTCGGTTGGAAGCGTTGTGTGGTCGCCTGACAGTCAGCAACTTGTCTCTGCATCATCCGACGAAACAGTCAAATTCTGGAACTCATCGAATGGAGACCAAATCGGTCAACCTTGCACCGGTCACACCAATGCCATCTTCTCGGTCGCTATCTCCTCTGATGGCTCCTTCATTGCCACTGCCTCGTGCGACAAGACTGTGCGGCTGTGGAGCACAACGACATACCAGCACATAGGACAGCCACTCAAACACACCACTTCCGTTTACTGTGTTGCGATTTCTCCCAATGGCCCGGCAGAGCTGCTCGTGAGTGGAGACGGCGGTGGGAACGTTCGGCTCTGGTCTATCAAGGAGATGGTCGAGCAATGCAAGGCAGAGGAGAGGATAGAGGACTATGAAGAAGCACAGCGACGGCTACTCCTCACTCTCAGTGACACGCAGGTACGCCCTCATCCATTATGTTTCTGCCTCTCAGTTTATTCACATTGCAGTCGGCGGTAACGCACAGCCGCGCAGTCATGACACCAACAACGAACTCTCTGGAAATAATGACAGTGCAAGGGTCCATTCTTTGCAAAGTCACCAAGGGTCTGGCAGTGACAAAAACTACTCGTCATTATTTGATGTGAGCCGTTCGCCTTCGATGCGCCTGCTTATCACAGAACATGTCCTTGCTTCATGCAGATCCATGCTATAAACACGACGGTTCGCAATGCATGCATTGCTGGAGACCTGCATACCGCTGAAGACCTGTTGACTCGAGAAATCGATGCACATGACAACAACCATGACGCATATACCATTCGATCAGTTGTGAGGGCGCGAAACTCCCAGTGGGACGAGGCGCTTCAAGACTCAGTCATGGTCAGATGCTCTGCATATCCTGACGTTCTTGACATTGACTCTGCTTGACGACATAGTCCATTGCCAACCAGCCCTCGTTATTGGGCTACATTTCCAAGGGCATCGCCCTCTGCGGAAACGAGCAGTTCTGGGACGCGATGGAAGCTTTCGATCTCGCTTTTGTATTTTTGAATCATGACCCGATCACTATCGATCATTTACTATTGATAAAGGTACTTTCGTCGCTGTTTTCATAGTCGGTCTGCCATGCTAAGACTTCGATGTCATTTTGTCCAGGCTGTTGCACTTTTCAATACCGGTCGCCATGATGACGCAATGCGGCGGGTTCAAGACCTCGCAACCGCTAATCAACGCTCGGATACACTTCTGCGCAGTGTTGTCGACGTGAGCTTTCTTTCAGACGTGCATGAGTTTTCTCACTCTTGAATACACTTATCAGTTGTATCTACGTGTGCAGCTTGCAATACTTGCTTTCGAGGACGGGCGGTACAACGAAGCTGCAGATCGACTCAACGAATGTATTCCCCGTGTAACCGACTTGTTCTCTGGCGGAGCACTTTTCGAGCCTAGATTGAAGATATTCACGATGGTGCGTCACAACGTTGCCACAGAGCACAGTTTCACTAATTGACATGCTGGACAGCTCTTCGGCTGGGACTTGGATTTGTTATGGCAAACCGCCAACCAAAGACGGTGTGACGCATACCTCCGCGTTGATCGAGTGATCGAAGCTGTCGAATCTCATCAATACATGATGGGCATCATTGACGAGGATGTGAAGGACAATTGCCTCGAATGGTCCACTGGTGAGTGCTTTGAGTGCTTAGACTACTTGAACATCGACGCTTACTCTGGGGTATCTAGCCTTCAAGAAGAACTGTACTGCTCGCTGGCTCGCAGAAGGAGATGAGGCTGTGGTTGAGGGAAATTATGAGAAAGCTATTGAACTGTATTCGGCAGGGATCGGGCTGGACTCCTCATGCGACTCCCTCTTCGCCCACCGCAGTAAGGCACATTTGGACCAAAACCTCTATCCGGAGGCCCTTCACGACGCGAACATGGTGCAAACAACATCTATCATTTCTTCAGTAGTTGTGCTGATACCCGCGACGCACAGGCAATCAAACTCAACTCTTTGTCATATCTTGGGCACCAAGTGAATCACGCAGCGCTTCACAAGGCTCGACGCTATGATGAAGCGATCGAGGCCTTGAAAATCATACTTTCCAAGTTCGACAATACATCTGACCCGCAGATACAAAGTAAGCCCCGAAGCACTCATGCATCAACGTCAATATGATTAACTCTCTCTCCAGAGGGGCTTCAGCAGTATGTCAGTCCATCTGAAGCAGATGATGCTATTCTAAGAGCGCTTGATGCTCATCTGGAAAATGCCCCATTTCGTTTACTCAACACATTCACCGGACTTTTATGCGATCGAGGGGCACAAATCAACGCCTTCATGAAAAGCACGGAGTACAAGGAGATCTTATCATCATCATTGACGTGTGCGCCCCTCCAACCCAAGCCCATCAAAGAAGCGGTTGCGAAGTACTTCGGTTGGGCGATGCTATCGCATAGGTGGCAAAGCAAAGAGCTGCTGCTGCACGACATCCAGGACAAGGTCGTGTACGATTTGGCTGCAGTCGGAACCACGGCCAAGTTACAAACATTCTGCAAAATGGCTCGTGATGCGGGGTATTGCTGGGCATGGAGTGATACATGCTGCATTGACCAGAAAAACAATGTTGAGCTTCAAGCATCAGTCAACTCCATGTTCGTTTGGTATCGCCACTCAGCACTCACGATCGTTTACCTATCCGATGTTTCGCCTTCGTCGGAGTCTGGTGCACTTGCGAACAGTGTTTGGAACACACGAGGATGGACTGTCCAGGAGTTCCTGGCCCCCAACATTGTTCTCTTCTACCGAGCAGATTGGACCCCATATCTCGATGACCACTCTTTCAACCACAAAGAGTCTGTTACTATCATTCAGGAGTTGAAGGATTCAACAGGTATAGATGCACGGGCGCTCGTTGCCTTCCATCCAGGGATGAGAGGCGCCCGAGAGAAACTTCAATGGGCGTCAAACCGTGTCACCACGTTGCCGGAAGACATTGCATATTCATTGTTTGGCGTTTTCGGCGTCCACCTACCTGTCATTTACGGCGAGACAAGGCAGAATGCGCTCGGTCGGCTCTTGCAGGCGATCGTCGCTCAGTCGGGCGACATTACTGCCCTAGACTGGGTCGGAAAGCCATCCCAGTTCAATAGCATTCTGCCAGCCGAGATTTCCTCGTACAAAGCTCCGCCATGCACATTTCCATCTCTGTCTGAGCATCAGATACAGATATCGGTCTCTTCGCTGCAAAACGCCACCGTCGTTGAGCAAGCTTTGACGCTGTATACCCAGCTTGCCAACTTGAGCCCTCCTCGTTTCGCGGACCGCAGGCTGCAACTGCCTTGCATTGCATTCCCCGTCACTGCGCTCAGACGGAGGCGTGTTCAAGACCGGGAGACATATTTTACTTATGATGTCAAGGCGGTCGGGCTTGATGACCTGCTAATCACCACAGAAGACAAGCTGCGGTTGGCTTCGCGGACATTCTTACTCATCCGTCCGTGGAATTGTCACGATCTCGGGCTGCTTGGCGATGCAGACGATGCGCAGAGCGTGGATGATTGGTCAGAGCCCGACTCTCAATCAGATGAATCGTTCAGCAGGTATCCTGGAGAGGATGGTCCGGTTGATTCGGAGTCGAGCGAGCGAGCGTTGAGGTTGCTCGTTCGCCTTGGACAGCCGTTCGGCGCACTTTTGCTAGCGCAGCAGCAGGGTGGGGAGTACAAGAGGATTGCTTCGGATCACAATATCATCGCACGAGTCAAGGATATGGTTTCTGTTGGTAACATGATGGATGTCAGAACGCTGGAGATATTGTAGTTGCATGCATTTCGAAGCACGGGGATCTCTGCCGGGGTTTCATTCACACATTGATAGTACCTTCATGAAACAATCCCCCTACTGTAGGTATTTGTATCGTATTATATACTGACTTACGACAGGAAATCAAAGAACTACGATGATTGTACAATCGAATCATCGAGAGCACCAGCTGAGAAGGGTGTTGTTTGTTCCTACCGCCCTGATTCATCATTATAATTCCTCCCTGATGATTGCTTCGAACCCCCCGACATCCCCTGCTTTATAGCCATCATCGCGCTGCCGATGACGACGCCATCAGAATAACGAAACAGTGCGAGTTTCATGCCAGGGGACTTCCTAAACTGTATCTATCTATCGTCCATGAATTCCAATCACAGCTCACGATCAGTTGTAGTGGACGGCTGGGCTACGCTTCGGTTCAACTCGGAATGTGGAAGTGCTCCATGACAGTCGGATCATGTGTACGATCGAGCAGGATAGCAGGACTACTGCCAGGGTCAGGAAAGACGTACATGGCGTCGCGTTCTTGGAGGCATAGACCTGACAAAGTTCATCAAATAAGTAGGGTGGTGTATAGCATGGGGAAGACTGCATTTGCTGAGCCGCTAGCACTGTTATGTATAACAACGCTCCCAGTAAAATATTCGAAAAAGTCTGCGAGACGAGAAATTGTCATTCACCAGGTTTCCGTTTCGCGGATCATAAGGAGTAAGTACCTTCTTCTGTAGCCCAGGGACACCCGGTGACCTCACACGAATTTCGAAAGCAGTAATTTCTTGTAGTCATGCTATCCGTCCGATTTCGTAGGGGTAAGCAAAATGACACCAAAGCAAGCACATCATGGTGCAGATAGGCATCAAGTACAGATCAATACATACTTATCATTTAAATTTACAAGTCACTCGTGGGGATACACATGCCCCATGCATACCTTACGAGGCAAAAGACGGGGATTTACATCCTAAACTCACACTGACCAAGCATTTCAGTATAATAACATTAATTAGTAGTTTCACTTTGTGGCAGTCGCAATCTTTCACCAGTTCCTCGTCGTTGTACACAGTGAGCTCGTCCCTCTTCATAGTCTAGACATCATCGTTTACAATGAGCTTCATAGTAGTCTGCTCAACATAAGTGCTCTCCTTCTACTTATGGAACACCACAGTCCAGAATCAGCTGCAATATTAGGCTGTCAGGCATGTCCGGAACACATCTCTGGGTGCATGAATGCCCTAGTGTGAGCGTGCTCCACTAGTCCACCATTCCCACCGGCTGTTTTAGACATGCCACCTGAGCGAAGATGAGATGACTTTGATCGCGTGTGTGATATAAGAAGTTCTATCAGTTTCCTTCTACCCTACCTGCCATCTTCTGACCACTAATATTATGGGTCTCTGCATCTTCCTTCCTCATCTTTTAGACCCCATCAATAGCACAAAATAACCACTTCTTCTAGATCTCCCTTGCTCCACCGTCCTTCCATCCCTCCAGAAGGCTTCCCCATTTTGAGCCTATAATTATATCTGTCTCCTATACTCTGTCTTCTCTCAGGACATCAGCTGGCTTCATGTCATTGACTCGAGCAATCGTGGGTTTCAGTATGGCGCACAATGAGGCACCAGCAGGTTCATGCACACCCTTGCATGAACAGTATGCTGGAAATTTTATTGCAGCCCATGGGCCATGCAATCCCTGCACATAGTTCAGTCAAAACCCCAAGTAGAACCAGTACTCTGGATTTGCCAAATGGTTGTAGAATGTGTCTAGCCAGGGGTTGGCTGGTGGTACTGAATCTTGGTAGATGTGGCACTAGCTGGGATGTCGATACTATCCTGGCCAATTGTGATTCTACCTACAGGTATCTCTGACTAACTATGTACTGGTGGTACATGGTGAGTGGCCAGAGTCATAAGGGGTATGCTCGCTCACATCCAAAGTTGGGAGTGGCAGGGTCGTATATGGTGACTGGCCTGAGGCATAGGGCACATGCTGGCCAACATCCCAAGTTAGGAGCAGTAGGTCCGTATATGGTGACTGGCCTGAGGTGTAGGGCATGTGCTGGCTGACATCCCAAGTTGGGAGCAGCAGGGTTGTATATGGTGACTGGCCTGAGGCATAGGGTGCACGCTGGCCAACATCCCAAGTTGAGGGGAAGGGTGATATAAGGTACTGTCCGGAGGCATAGGGCATGTGCCAGCCAGATCACTATCACATCTTGTAAACACAGACACATCAGGCATTTGACTCCTGTGTGACAAAGCTTTGGCTAGTTTTATCTAATGCAGAATATTGAAAATATATATCACAGTTGTAGATCATATGATAGAGGAATAGATAGGTAGACTATGTTGGGTGGGATTTCCCAAAGCTAGAATATTGACAGACCTGTGGTACCAAGTTGTGATCTACTACCATGCTGGTGTGATCTTGTCAAATGTATCTATTCTTACATAGGCAGCTTTTGATGGCAGAATATATAATTCCTGGCAGAGTGCTAGGGTATGATATGATATTGTCATGCCCAGCAAACTGCTGATTTTCTACCAAGTCTGTCTGGCTTTAGATAGGCAGCTTGTGATGGCAGGAGCCATAATCACAAAATTTGTGCCTGTATATGATATCAGGTTGTCTTGCCGTAGCAAGCTGCTGATATCCTATTGAACATATCTACTGTTACATGGGAAGCTTCCGACGGCAGGATATGTAATCACTCGCAGTGAGTCAAGGTATGATACTGAGATATCTCGCCAAAGCATGTTGCTGACTCTGACGAAGTCCACCATCACTAGTAGTGAGTCAAGGGGCAACATTGAGTTATCTCGCAACAGCAAGTTGCTAAGATGTTGGGATACATAGATACCCTTACATGGACCGCTTCCCATGGTGGCAGCCACCATCAATGACATTGAGTCAAGCTCCAACAATCAGTTATCTCACCACAGCAACTTGGTAATTTTGGTCAAAAATACATAGGCTTACATAGAAGAATCACCCTGAAATACAGTCAGTGATTCATTGTTACTCATGGCACACATTGTGGATGGAGTGTGTTCATCAATTGTATTTAATCTATTAGGGTCATACAGAACAGTACAGTTATGAAAAACAACGAATTAAGTAACGCTAGCAGTGACTAGTTCTCGAAGGGCAGCGCGTTTTTCTCAAATTTTCGAGAGTGCACTGTTTTTGCTGATATTGCACTGCAAAGAGGAAGAATTAGGAAAAACTCAGCTGTGTAAGGTGTTAGCATAGTGAGGGTGGTGAAATGCACTATGAACCGCATCCACCACATCATCAAATCAACTACTTCCTCACTTTCATCAGGATCTTCTAACAAGTCCAGAATGCTATGGTAGAAATTCTTGGAGTCCATGACGGTGTCGGTGTGTGAAAATACAGATGATGAACTTAACGAAAACCAAACCTGCAGGAGTAACCATCAGGGGAGGCATGCACCGTCAAATTTTGTTTGCACCTGCATGGCAATATAGGCCAGGGATCCTTTTGTCACAGATCTCATGCCATGAAGATATGCATTGCCAGAGCACGTTGCTTTTGTCTCCTTATCTACCGAGCTTGGAGATGTAAAGATGTGTTTGAAACCCTAGAAGAGAAATTGCTTTGATTGAGAACTTTATGAGAAATAAAATGAGCCTACGAAGATGAGTATCTCACTCCTGAGCAAACCTGTCCAAGGATTTTCAGGATCATAGATGTACCCAGCATACAAGAACATGGGCCACTGGTCACCACAAACTGCAGTTTCACCGCTCTTGTGTAGTGTGATGATGTGTAGGTGATTGGATGGTGGAAAGACTTACTCTGCATTTGACCAGTCAAGGCCTGTGGGGCAGAGCAACGCACTGGTGATTTCATGATTAAACTCACGGTCAGACTTGATGTTTTGGGAGAGGGGTGGTATGACTGCCTGTCCTCTGGGCACAAGCCATTTGAGAATGGCAGATTTGAGGGTCTTGGTATCATCACCTCGCGCACCAGATGCTCCTTTACCCAGCTGCCAGACAGGGAGTATGATTACCGTCCAGTATGGCAAACTTACGAGTTCTCCCACATGAATGATATCCTCCTCCTTGCCATTTATCAGACAATCCAAAAGACCAGGATAGGAAACCACTAGCTCCATGAACACCCTGTGTTCTTGGCAATCACTAACATTGAAAGGTAGTGTCAGTGCTGGCAACATGTAATCATCACAATGACTCACTCTGCCGGATAATTCTCTATGGGAGAGTCCTGTAATTCTTCAAGTCAAAGTATACCTGTGGTCAAAAGAGCAGGATAGTTGCATAGTGCAAATACTGTCCGACCAAAATGTCGACTGTGAAGAACAAGCAGATTTGATGAAGTCCTGATGAGAACAAGTCAATAAGGCAGAGTTGACCACCTGAAAGGACACATATGCCTTCTTGTGCAGACCCATATGAAGTGCTGAACCAATATGCTTGCATGTAGCATCGCCAGGAGAAGGATGATGCTCACCGCTACTTATACTAAGTTGAACCAAGCAGCTCAGTAGTAAATGAGGCACTTTATATCCTCCAAGCACCATAGAGAACATAATAATGAAAATAATCCACCATCTGAGCGGCATAGATATTGTAACAGTGAAAAAATCTGCCATTTGGTTAAACAAATAAAAACCATTTGCACAGATCTTGTAACAATCAAAAAACCTGCCATCCAGGCACTATTGACATTGGATGGTGTAGCAAAGATACATAAGTCACTGGCACTGTCATGGTCGCAGCAACAACTCACTTATACATTGACAACAGTCATCATGCACAGCAGCTCAACATTTGCAGCTCGGATGCCCGGCCCACCTTGGAATCGTATGCGACAATGCGTCCACATTGAAAGTAATGTCACACTACAGTAAGGTCTTCAAAATGGCACACTGTTCCAAACTCATAAATGTACCTTCAGCCTCCAACTTTCCTCGGTGCATGCACCAAGGTGCTTTGATGTAGATGACCTACATCACACTGATTCCAGGTTAGTAATGAAGTGTTTCAGAGAGTGATGCAGAATTAGATTTCCTGCATAGGCATATCCCCGGATTGGTTCATATAGGAATGCAAACTACAGGTAAAGTTTGACAGTTCAAATTTTTAAGTGTGCAATGGGTCTGAAAAAATCCTCACCTAGGCAGTGACAAATAATCCACAAGTAAAGTACAATCTGAGCTGTGTCAAGTTAAGGAACAACTAAGGAATGCAGAAGATAGTATTGTGTACCTTTCGGATAGGGTCAAGATATACAGGGGTAGATGGCTGGAAAAATACTACTGTGCCAATAACCTTGAGTGCCATATGCCTCTTGGTACCCTCGTGCCCGACCTTGCTCAGATTCCAGAGGGTGCCTCTTCTCCTCACTTCTCTCTAGATGACCTCTTGGTGTGGGATGAATGTGAAGAACAGGGAAAGCTTGAATGGAATTTGTAATACTTAATCAGTGAAGATAGGAGTTCGAATTATGATAGTCTGGTGTGACTGTTGCGATAAGTCAAAAACAATGCCATCTAGACGGACATATTATTCTGAATGTCAATACTTCAGCTGAACACAAGTCTTTAGTCTTTTTGCTATCACGTAAGGCAAATATGCAACAAGAAAAGTAATAGTAAGTCATAGTGAAAGTGTGTCTGTAAAGTAAGTAAGTAGTAAGTAAGTAAGTAAGTAAGTAAGTAAGTAAGTAAGTAAGTAAGTAAGTAAGTAAGTAAGTAAGATACGAAAGTAAGCAAGCAGTACAATAAAGTCAAAGTTAAGTAAGTACTAGGTAGTAAAATAAGTGAGTACTTTATTGAAGTGCTGAGTTGTGGTTTGAGGTTGGGAAGAAGCCTAAATTTATGAAAGGACGCACACTTTATAGTGAATGACTATGATTCAAACTCAGCAGAATTTTCAACACCAGCACCAAAGTTGAACTGCATACTAATTGGGTGTTGCTGGCTGGGATCTGAATTGTAGTCATTCAGTATAATGAATGTGTCCCTCGCTTAATGATCTCTTCCCGACTCCCATCACACTTGAGTTTTACTTTGTGATTAGATGTGAATATGTAGAGTAGTATGTGTGATTTGTATGCGGCAGCCTCCAATCTTGGCTGGCGTGTGCATGCTGCCCACATGTCCCTCATACTGTAGTGGGTGGCACAAACTTCGCTTATCTATATTGTATCATTGCGCCCAAAGTTTTGAATTACTATCTACTGTCCTCACTAGTAGCAGGTGGGATTTATTTTGGCCAAAAGTACGCTTCTGTGACAATCTTACAAGTCAATGCTAGTGCGCTTGTCGGTCCACAATTCCATCAGACAGGTATTGTGTAGAAGACAATGCTGTGGGGCATTGGTCCACCACACAATTCGCACCCACTATCTCTGCAAGTATTAGCTAATCCACAATAGCCATTCACTACAAATACCAGCCTTGCCCATCAATAGGTCTTCTTTCTCCTACTACTACCTTCATACCATACTTCATAAATAGCATAGAGAACATAAATTGAA
>JABCPV010000303.1:0-44701 GCA_016584345.1 Suillus ampliporus
ATCACCACAAGAACGAGCATGACTAGATGCAAAGGTTTTGCGAGGACGTAGTCGAGCCTCTGTAGGTGTTAACCTCGTATGTATTAATGACTAGACTAATAGTTCCAGGTTTAAATCAAAGCTGCCAGAGCAGTACTCTCTCCGTTCAAAACTCTGTCCCTCCTCCCCCTTCTCCGACGAACCTCCCTCTCCTGCACCATCTATAGACAAAACCCTCCCCGGTTCCCGTGCCTATCCGTCGTCTACTACCGTAGCAGGGCAACAAAGTGCAGCAACGACAAACGCCCCCGCACGCAATCGCTCGCTCTCAGCGTCCCTTGCCCAGGAGAAAGAAAAGGAGCGCTGCAGCAAGCGTGGGCGTAACACAGGACAAAGCACTCCAAAGGGCGCTCACCCGGCAAATCAGCATGTCGCGTGCATGGAAGGGGAAAGATCGGCCGGTAACCGTGGCCTCCCGGACAGACCTAAAGGCACCTGCTGCAACCGCTAATATCTATAGCCAGGCATTCGAGTTCACGCCCCACTGAGAGAAGTTCGAGTCTACACACCGCTGGGAGATCTTCGAGCCCCTCACACCGCCCGCAGCTCGAGTTGTACACCGCTCAATAGTGACGACGACGACCTCCCTTCCGCGTCTGTTCCTATACTTAACTCCCCTGACATCCTGGGTGATAGAAGGGATTCTGATGAGGATTCTGATGAGGAGATATGGCTGCCAAAGTCTTCGCCCGAGGTACTGCTGCTTGATAAGAGCGGGTGGACTGCGGGTATCAAGAAACCGTGACGCGTGTGGCTTGGGAAGTAGGGGCGTTGGTTTGTACTGTGATAGGTGAGGTGCGTGACGGGTAGTGTCGGTCTTTTAACGCCTTGGCTAATACTTCGTTAGTTCAGCAGATTGAGTCACAGGAGGACTCTTGGACCGCAGCTGCAGTTCGACGTTCGTATATACTCTGAGTCCTTACATACTCGGGCGTCTCACATGTACGCGATCGCACAGTTTTTCACCGTCTTGGCGTAGTTTGGCAACAGTGCTTGCCTTTCTCTTATGTGGTATAACGATGGTGGTGACGATGACGAGGGCAACGAGGGAGATGACGGCGATGACGGCCACGATGACTGACGGGTATGATGACTATAACGGCTATGATGACTATGACAGCTATGACGACTGGGACAATGGAGGTCCCGACGGGTCCTGGTAGACTGTACTGAATACCACTAGTACTGTGCGTTACAAGGATGTCCATGTACCTTGTAGTCATCATCAGTTGGAAATTTCGTTTATATGCGGAACAAAATATTTTAAAAACGCCGACAACTGATCCAGTCGTACAGATAGCCTATGGGCTTAAGTAAAGACTATGATGGGTAAGGTATCTAGTGTAAAAAGCCGTCTATTCTAGTGTCTAAATCTCAGAATTTGCTTATCTGTTGGTGGCCATACTCCGGCGCAAAGGGCCAGTCTGAGTAGCCTGTCGGAGTTAAATTACCAGCCATGTACCATGTTTTTTGGTCGCCGCGCTCAAGTGGGATGTCCTTTAGCATGCGGAAGGGAAGGTCGGGCTAAAGAAACGGAGGGGGAACGTCAGTCTCCGTCAAGTCTAAGAACAACCAAGTAGACACTCACGTTTGGCATAAACGACCTCCCAAATGCAACAAGTCCGCCCTTGTTATCTACCGTCTCAATTGCGCTCTTCCGGTTATGCCCATTTGCGCTGATGAACGTGCTTCCCTCGCGCCCGCTCCAGATATCACGGAGGTCATCGTTGTTGTGTTCAGAAGTCTCCGGCTCTACGACGTGGATGTGCGCAAGTTTGTGCTTGCGCAGCTGCTCAACGAGGTAGGAGAACTGGGGTTTTGGATCTGCCATACCCATACCTACGCCAAAGGTCAGCTAAATAAACGTCTGTGGTAATTAATGCTAAACGTACCGTTGAAAATGTCCCACGGACTCATTCTGAACCCCGTCCTCTCGGCGCCAACAGCCGCCACAACGGCGTCTGCAACCTCGAGTGCAAACCTTGCGCGGTTCTCGATGCTCCCACCATATTCATCCGTACGGTGGTTGCTACCGTCCTGAATGAACTGGTCGATCAAGTAGCCGTTCGCGCCATGAATTTCAACACCATCGAAACCAGCTCGAATGGCGTTTTTTGCGGCGGCGGCGTACGCGGAAATGTACTCCTTGATTTCATCCCTGGTGAGAGCGCGTGGTATTTCTGTTTCTGGCCTGCCCGGGAAGCTAATGGGAGAGGGTGCCACATAGGGACTGTTGTTCTCTTTGGCGAGAACGGCTGGTCTTGCAACGCGGCCGAGTGCCCAGAGTTGTAGGAAAATGAAAGAGCCTTTCTCATGGACTGCATCTGTCACCTGTAATCCGGGTTGTGCGTCAGTCAATTCAATTCCGATAAGTAATAAACAACACACCTTCTTCCATCCCTCCACGTGAGCGTCAGTGTATATTCCAGGGACGTTGTCATAACCCCCAGCGTTCTGGGATATGAATGTGGCCTCTGTGATAAGAAGAGTACCAGGGATGGACCCTCGCTGAGAGTAGTACGCTGGTGCTTGTGGGCCTGGGACGTGATCCGCGTGTGCGCGGTAACGGGTAAGTGGCGCAAGGACGATGCGGTGCTGCAAGTTCATGTTGCCAACGGAGATGGGGGAGAAGAGGGCGGAGGTTGAGGAGGACATGGCGTTCTATTGGAATTAAAGATGCTTGGAATGGATTGTCTGGGGGCACAGCGATGCACACGGTGCACTTTATAGATCGCAGCAACATGCTGATAGATTTGTAAGGACATGATTAGTCTTCATGGCAGCTGCTGAGAATCACTTATTTACTCAGCAGGAGGCCGGGAAACCATATGCACAGGCTGAGATGATTGACGACGGTGTCATCATCAATCCCCGACTCCCACGTTAGTTGGGAGGTGGGCTTTGTGGTGGATGATCGAACGGCGTTCTACCAAAAAATCAGCAAAAAGCTGTGCTGCTCCCGAGGGCGCTGTTCACTTGTCGGCAATCTCCCGCTGGTTTCGTTTGGGTTTGGTATTAATCAGCGCGACTCGGTCTCCTCGGTACGTTCAGTGGATGCTTGCTCCCCTGCAAAACGCAAAATCGGGGAGGATCGTTGATTCGGCACTTGAAGCTTCGCATGATATTCTCCGTACTTAGTACTATGAGCCGAATCATTGTCTGCGTCATTTCAGACACTCCTATCGCCTGCAATTGATGTCTTGCAAAGTACCTTCAGACATGTGCACCCTGCGAGCCGCAATTCGTCAGACTGCGCGACGTCCTTGGCAGCGAGAGTCAGTAAACGAGGTTTGTATATGCAGACATTCAATGGGTGTGTTTCAGATATCGACCCATTTCAGCTGACCAAAAAAATCAAATGTGATCACGTTCTACGCCATCACCCGCGTTGTTTTTAAGGCGACAGCACTGCGCACCGTTACGATATAGTATCCGCCATGACCCACCTAAGATGTATTGTACTGATAGGTAGCTTTGTCACACGAAAATGTGTTGTGTTGGGCTAACAGTTTTGCAGGCGAGTTGCGGGAACGAGGACCCTGATGAGGCAGATGGGCCTATGTCAACTTGACATTAACGCAGAGATCAGTAGTGTCACACGTAGCGTGCTGTTTCAGCCACTGTTTCACCCATAATTTGAGCGGGGTCGGAGTCGGGGACTTGGTGCGTAAGCACCGTTACGATTAGATATAATTTGCACAGCACGCCTGTATTCTTTGTCATCAAGTTTGAACTCGACCTGCGACGTCTTGTTGACAATCCTGACCTGTCACAGCATGATTAGCAAAGGCGTGCAACAGCTATTTTCTCCTTGAACCGTCCTACCCTACGAGCCATTCGAAATGCTTGACCAGGACCCTGATGTCATGACCACAATGACTCGGATGTACGTGGTCCATAAAGTCAATCACGCAGTAATCATACGAGGTCGTTCGGCTGTGCCAGTCAGTTTCGTGAAAGTTGTCGATGCTTAGTGTATTGGTACGTGTACAGCACTCCGAGTCTTGCGTACTTACATACTTACAAAACCTAGTCTAGTACTCATAATGAACCTTTGTATTCCACATCATCTCGCCCTGCAGCCGCCCGATCTTTGCATGCACACGCTCCAGCGAATCCATGCCCGTATACATGTTCACGAGGCCTGGAACGCCCTCCTGCATGCCCTTACGTAGGTCCTCGTCGTCCATCCGTGTCACCGACCAAATCCGCTTCGTCACAGCCTCGACGCCAATCAGCGCATCGCTCGCCATGAACGCATCCCATCCACCGCGCGCCTTCGTCGTCACGGCTGTCGGTTCTGATGCATACACTGCTGGAGGCTCAAGCATCTCACTGGATACAATGGGCGTGCGCGTCCAACATGGGTGGACATTCACGAACTGTATGACCACCCAGTGCTCAGCAACTGTTGTCTGTTACTCTTCAGTTACTCACCCGAATATTCCAAGCGGGAAGGACTTCCTGTGCCAGGACTTCAGTAAACGAATCCAGCGCTAAATAGTGGTCATCAGAATGATGATAAATCACAGTGTGCCGCAAGCAAGTGACATACCCGCTTTCCTACGAATACCAAACATTTCAGCAATACTTAATATTGGACAGCAGCAATCCACTCACGTGGTGTTATAGAATCCGAGCAGCGGGACTGCCATGATGCCTGTTATGCTCGACACTTGCACGAGCATCCCCCCAGCACCCTTCAGGTTCTCCTCCCTGAAGAATCTCACCGCCTCAAAGCTCACCGTTACCGCGCCCCAGAAATTGACGTCCATCAGTGCTCTGGCACGGTCCATTGGTATCCCCTCCAGCTCCTGATAGAACACCTGGCCTGCGTTGTTATACACGACATCGACGTGCCCAAAGGCATCCTTGGCCTGTACGAAGACAGACTTTACCTGGGCCTCGTTCGTCACGTCCAGCGGAAGTACTAGGAGCTGGGTGCGCGGATATTTGGCAGCGAGATCATCGAGAACGGATGGCTTGCGCAGAGTTGCGACGGCAATCTCACCGTTACGCAGGACCTCTTCTACCATCGTCCTACCGAACCCGGTAGAAGAACCGGTAACTGCGAGTAGTCAGTGATCCGCCCGCTGGGCTGAGGAGTTGCAGGCCAGACTCACTCAACCAAACTCGAGGAGTGGATTGCGTCATGATAATTACGTCTGTGTTGCTCGATGAAAGCCCATGGCACATTATATAGCCCAAAACCCTGAGGGCAGCTAGTACAACAGACTCTAGGCCATCTTCTGGGTGGTCAGCTGCTCGAGCTTTGCAAATTCATTCCAGCATTCCGCAGCGCGCCAGACTGGGGCATCCCTCTACGTCAGTGCTGCCAGTTATCATTCTACTTAGGGAGCTGACATAGAAGCACATGCTGACCAAGCTACTTACCCGGCCTCCCAATATAATATCGTTTTCAGCACAGAAAGTGACCGCACTCGAAATGACACGTGTATTCGATGACGAGACTCATTTAAGATGCCAAAGACTGTATGATTGTGCCCACAACGATGATAAACCATTGTTGCAAATTAAGGGATATACATATCACACGGAGAACCGCCGCAGTTCGCAGTGCAGAAGCATTGCAACGACACTCGGCGCAAAGAATATCTGAGCCGAACCTGATAGTGGACTAGTCGCAATCAAAGATTCAAAATGATTTCATCCCGTCTGGAATCAGAATCGATCCGTCGGACTTCTCCGACAGATATCGCTCTGTTGAAACTCAGCAACCTCTTGTTCAACGACGTAGAGTACTTACTTCCAATGGATTCCGAGAATGACAGTGTTTCTGCACTATCCGTTAACCTTTCTCCACTTCTGCAGACTCGAAAATGTAATATTTAGCATGACTGGCAAGGGTACAACAGAGTAATCCCGTTCTACTCTCCTATATGGCGTCTTAACGTATCTAATGATGAACTCGGCATATTGTATAGAGTCCGTGGTGAATTGATAAGTTTGGGGCCGTCTCAAACATGATAGTATCATTCCACTCTGGGAAGCCAAACGATTTCGGGCCCTACCTCGCAATGGTCTGCCCACGGAGCTCTTACAGGCTTTCTCGAGCGCCAACTTCAAGACACGTTGTCGCTTCAAGATAAATTCTCTCTTGTAAGTCCTTTTTCGCGACTATTTACTTACCTGTTGTGCCACATCAACCGCCCTTGGATTGCAATACCGTAAGTCTCTCACTGCAGCCGAATTTTTCAAACGTTCATACAGACTACATGAAACTAATTGTCCACAGTGACCTCGCGGGGGTGTGTATAGCCACACACAGAGGTATACTCGTTAATATTACTCACACCCTGATTAATGATTCTCCAGGCAAATGTCTTGATTTATGGCAGCGGTTGAACGTGCCTTGCTGATTTGGAGTTCAATGGTACCTCCTATTTCACGAGCTCCATCAGGGGGAGTATCCGATGGGCAGGTGCAGAGCTATTTGAACCGTAGCACCAGAAGGCGACGAAGAAGATACGTCGGTGTCACTCAGCGTTGAGTGCGACATATACTCATTTGGCAGCGTCATGTTGCAGGTTAGTAGCTTAAATTTTCGACCGAAAGATGTTGACTTTGTGAACGCTCTATTAGGTGTTGACTTGCAGAGTAGTACCCTACTGCACTTTGAAGAAGGATGATGTAGTGTTGGGACAAATCATCAGAGGTAAGAAACCAGAACCTGCGAATGGAGCCCGTGCATTGCGAGTTCATACAGCGATATTAGTTGCCTCGTGCAAGTCGTCCGTCGGTTGGAGAAGTCGTAGCGTTTGTAGAATATGAACTACAAGCTCTGTCATCATTGTAGTCCTCTGAGTAGATATTTTAAGTGCCACGAAATCCGAAGGTCAACGAATGTAATATCCTTACGATTGATGAAGGACCTTCGAGGCTGCCACCATACGAAAGCACGCCCCGAGCCTTGCTACAGTACTAGTGCAACTGCAGTGCGCGCACTACTATAAAGTCCGCTTGAATCGTACACTTCCACCGTGTCTGGGACTCCGGAGATAACCTACGACTCGTGGATTGATGGAACGGATCTACAATTACTGCCAAGAGTCTAGATGGGTCCAAGGAGGTCCAAAGCACCTCGTTGCAGCTCGTTGCGGTGCTACGTACGTACTGAGTCTGACAGCTCATAACATGGAATTTCCGTTCCAGCTTCATACTTATACGTATCAATTCGGCTCCTTTCAAACATGCCTTCCATTCGGGCGGCCCCATAAGTATCCATGCATTACCAATTTACCCTCTACCGTGACTAGGTCCACCATTATCGATATCCTTTACCGGTCTATAGACTCCAAGATACCAGGGCAACGATACCCAAAAGCTCATACTGACGAAAATTACAGCTTGCCATGCCTCGTGAAAACAGTTTCACGGACTCTGTCGGGCGTTCCTTGACGCCCGATCTTGAGGACGAGTTTGCGCCATCACCTCCATTGTCGCGTTCCGCATCTCCTGCTCATATTGAACTGTCTCTACCCTCCAATGGATCCTCGCGAAGGCCTGTATCTCAGTCTCGGCAACGAGCATCTTCGTCAATAAGTCCGGCCTCACTACAGCCCAAACGTTCTGTCGCTCTCCATTTTCAAACACCAAAAGACCGCTTCCGCGCATGTGTCCGCAAAGTAATTTCCATGCATCGCACATCAACCGTCCTTTCGCGTTTCGGTCTCGCCTGGTGCAGAACCCGGTATTGACCCGCGCAGGCAGTCCGCATGCCTCGATTACGCACATGTCCGCGAGCGCTGCGAGATCCAGATAACTGACTATAGTACCGTGAGGAGCAGCTTTGGAAAGATGGACAATGCGGGCTTTGTACAAATGCTCAACGATGAGAAGAGTTCGGAGAGGGAGCCGTGGGTGAAGGTGAGGTGGATAAATGTGTGCGGCATCAGTTGGGACGTGATGAGCGCGCTTGCCCTGAAATACGGTGTGTTACCTGGCTGTAATAAGTACTTTATGTGACGTGTTGAAAATTATTGATGTAGACCTTCACCCCCTCGCCCTCGAAGACGTCCTCCACAAACGCGGACACGCACGCTCCAAAACGGACTATTACAGTCAACACCTCTTCATTCATGTCCTATCTCACACAATTGCTTCTTCCTCTTCCTCTCCAACCTCCTATATCCCAGAAGACGAAGAACCCTTGCCGCCACGGAGCTCCTCACCAAGCCCAATGACTCCAGGGGATTATCCCAAGAAGGAGTACTTCAAAGATGACGACGTCGGGGATGACGCTCACACGATGTCTGAGGGCAGTGCGCCTGGGACCTGGAGGCTTGGGAGTGGTATCAGGAGCAGAAGGTCAACAAAAGCTGACATGGAGAGTGCGACGAGGGGCAAGGAAGACGACTTAACCCCGCTGACGACTGTTACACGGAAAGAGAGTGCGGTGCGTTTTGTGACTCGTATTTTGCGTTCTTCCTCATTGTTTTTTTCTCATTTTTCTTTCGCTTTTATCTTCAACTTGACTTCAATGCGATTCATGCGATCCATTGCATTTCAATCGCACTTTTTCGACGGTACTTTTGTGCTCTTCTTTGCTATGTTCTTAATCGGTACAGTTCCAAACCAATACTCATCGTATCACCCTCGCTGCGCAGTCCCGAAAACGTCGGGAGAAAGCTCAGATGTCTCTTGCGGACCTGAAGAAGGAAGGTCGCGTGAACGTTTCTGTCCAGCCGATATCAATCTTCTTGTTGAGAGACGGTGAGTGCTGTACCCATTTGCCTAGTTGCTTCCCCATTGTGTTGTTGGCCTGTCCTGTGTCGATTGATGCGATTAGAATATACACACATCACGTGTATAGTGATTTATGGCGCATACATCCTGGTTTTTGGACTAATATTCACCGCCTCGAGTCGCTATATGCTTTTCTTTCGACGCATATACCTTGATTTGTACGCATTTATGCTTTGGTTAGGCCTATATGAACTACACACATTCTGCATCCCACCTTTGGATACTCATAACTGATTCTATCTTACACAGGCACAGTTATATCCATCATGCCGTCAGACTTCGTCGACTTCGGACGTCCTATCATGGCGCGCCTCCGACAACCCGACACAGGCCTCCGCGCATCCGCAGACCCCAGTTTACTCGTTCAAAGTCTGCTTGACCTCATCGTGGACTCCGCACTCGAGGTAGTGGATGCGTTCCATGAGAAGATATTGCAACTGGAGTACGATGTGTTGATGAAGCCGAATGTGAAGGTCGTTTCGAGGCGTACGTGTCATTCCCCTTGTCCGTTTCTGTTTCATTGACAGTCATGACGGGTAGTGCATATCCTTTCGGGCGATTTGACGCTGCACAAACGGACCCTTGGGCCGCTCAAGACGGTCATCTATGGGTTACGGCGGTACGACGAGGACCGGTATGCTGCACTGCTCTCATCTGAAGAGAAAGAGATACAAGAGCGAAGGGGGGAGAAAGTGAAGGGATTCATGACTCAGAAGAGTAAAATATACCTGGTGCGTCGTGATTTCTTTTGCCCCTTGGTACAAGTGCGGCTGAGCTGAGATGTTATGGTAGGCGGACGTGCACGATCATATGGAATATATCCTTACGAGTATGGATATGTTCGCAGGGATCACAGAGAATCTGATCAACTACACATTCAATGTGCGCTATTCGTTTACTTTGGTTTCCTCGTCTTGATTCACGTGATTGATAGATCAAATCATACGAGATGAACGTAGTCATGTGCGTGCTCTTTTGATTTCTTGGATGTGCCTCGAGCTGAATGGGGACTGTCAGGCGCCGCCTCACCCTCGCCACTATCATATTCCTCCCGCTAACGTTGCTTACAGGTTACTTTGTACGTCTCTTATCTCCTCTCTTCCCCCACCCAGTCTAACGCATCGCACAGGGAATGAACTTCAGCCCCATGTGGAGCGTCAATAACCATTCCGATATCTTGTACGTATCCCATCTGCCCCGAACTCACATGTTGACTTATGCATGCGAACAGCTTCTGGAAGATTGCAATCCCTGTCATGGCGTTCGTCATACCCGTATTTATGTGGCCGGACTTGAGGCGCGTTGCCCATTACACTGAGAAGCGATGGGCGGCGAGGAATCCGATGATGGTGCGTCGTAGTTTGGAGTGTTGTGTTCTTTGGAGTGTTGATGACCGTCTGGCAGACTGCAAAGAGCAAGTTGGCGTGAATACCACTGACAAGATTCAGCGCGGTTTGTATTACCCGACCCTACGCGCTTGATTAGATTTCCCGGGTGTGTTGTTGCATAGATCTCCGAGCGTTTGATGTATTGCTTGATGCTTTCTGGAATCTGTTTGTAGGTCTTGCTTTCGAGTTGTCGTTGTGGCTGTCTGGATGTCGCTCATTGTTCAGTGATAGATTATCTTGTTGGTCTATACCCCAGTAGTTTATGGTTGTTTGTTAATGGTGTTATAGACGCGCTCAGCGCTGAAGTCTAGTGATCTCCTTATGACCTTGTAGACATGATGGTCTTGGAGTTTGAGATCGCTCACACTGATGCGAGAACAAAGCTTGATATATGTGTATTTTACATTACGACCATAACAAAGCAAACTAGAAGCAGGAAGACAGACTATAGCAGGTTATGTGCATAGGATCAATATCATAGCAGGCATCTTCGCATCGAGTCAGACTGATTATCGAACATCAGAGACGATTCACAGCCTAGACTACCGTCGGAGTGTGTTCGGTACCTCGGCTTGCAGCCCACGTCTCCGGTCCCTGTGATACTTCAGCATCTATGATCACACCCACAACGACACACTGAAGGAATTCCTACCGTTCTATTATTGATTCTCTGATTCCTGATTCTTCTCGCGAACCACTCTGCAGCAGTGGAACCTGTCTCAAAGCTTCTGTCAGGTTGGTTCTTCACCGCGTCTGCAATGATGGGACTGCATTCAATAAGAGCCCGAAGGACTTTTGAGTTGCTCGGACGGGTAAAGAACACGAGCGACCACCGCACGTATCCAGCCTGTGTACCGGGAGGTGGACTGTGCAAGGTTATTCGACAGATTAGCAAGTTTGTAAATTCAAGTCCTCATGCACGTACACAACGCGGTGAATGTTGGATTGCAAGATGCCTCCGCTGAAAAGAGACAGAGCATCTCCAATATTGCAAATTGCATGTCCAGGGATGGGCTATCTATAGATGAGCGTCTACTACACACGAGTATGGAACCCTTGCTTACTCGAATGTAGGACCACTCATCATGACCAGGGGGCATCACTTGGAGTCCACCAAGGCGATTGTGCAAGAAGCTCTAGTAATACGCTTCATCAACAAATCATAGCCGCGTGTATCCAGTGACCCACCAGACTGCCGAAATCAGTATGAGCACCTATCGCAGCCCTTTCCATCGCTTCCTTGACCTGTGTAGGAGGGTTCCGAATGCATCTAGTCTCGCTACCACTGTGCTCCTCCATGTCATGTAGTCTCTCCAAAGTCCCTTCTGGCAGTCCAAGCTTGTCGTTGAATATATTCAACACAACATATGTCACCTCAAGGCCCTTGCGCACAAATGGTGCAATCGTGTTTTCCATGCGAGCATTTACGGTTGATGGGTAGGTGCGGTGAACGATACGTGGATATGCCAGTGCATCATCTTTTGAGACATTTATGAATTCAACGGTGTCCAACGATTTGCCTAGATTTGTGTCGGTCTATTGCCAGTGATTCGGTCGGTAAGCACGTACCAGTTGCATCGATCGCATTAGCCCCTGCTTTCTTGTATCTGATAAAGAACACAATAAAATGAGAGACGTGTGCGGACACAATTAACACGAACCCAAAAGATTGACCCTGGTCTCCTTGCTCAAACTTCATACGTTCTTCGAGGGGCAAGGCCATTGTCTCTGCTCCCATATCAAACATGTCGCTGACTTCTTGGTCTGCGCCGTGGTTCTTTAGACTGTTAGAGAATTAGGTCCAACACATGTCCGGCGAATACACAATATGACGTACTACCAGAATCCAAGAGTTGTCGCAGCCTCCCACAAACGATTTAATTCCTCCACGTCTCCAGCTTTGATGAGCTTGTAATCGATAACCAAGAGCGGATGTGTTCGAACATCGTCCGGGAAGGGAGGAAGAGTACTTCCAGGCATAATGATCTATCCGAGGAGCCTCAAGCATGTCAGAATGGTAAATGAACAAAAGTGGATAAACCAACATCGAGTGGGACAGCAGGGCAGAGAATGCTTTGGAAAGTACTGATGAGCGCCTGGAACTTTAGGTTGTGGATTTTCTGGAAACGCGACTTTTATATAGTGGCTCATACGTACAGTGCAGAGTCACCACGTGCACCTGACCCGACCCACCTTCCTGGGTCGTCAGACGAGAGCTTACTATATAATACGGTGATCATCGGTCATATCAGACGACCCAAGCTCCAACGACCATCTGAGATTTATGGGAATCGGTAATCGTGCGTTATGATTTTGAAGCAGTTGGATCCGGAGTCCAGAGTTACCTTCCATTAATGAGCAAGGCAGCTTGAGCGGAGTCCATGACTGTATTACATAAACCAACGTCACTACCAAAGTTGAAACGGAAGTTCAACTTATGTACCAGAAGTTTGTGCAACGTCGCCGAAGTTCCGTGAATCACAAATACATCCGGTTGACATTTATTAGGTTACCCAGTATGTATTTTGAGAGGTCCCGGTCACAGGTTATCGATTCACGCCGTGAAATCTGGAGTACAATGCCGAGCCTTGGAGCCATGCAATCATGCAAGCACCGCACTATGATCTACTGTGACATACTAGCTGTAATTCGGGGCCCAAGTCGAGTGATGCGCTGGTTATTACGAGAGAGATGCCAACAGACCCTTGTTTCTTGGGATGAACCTGCACGCGAATGGCTTAGGGTGCCTGTGGGTGTGTAAGAATATGTTTAAGTTCATAGTAATGACTTACTGGATCACACCAATATTCTCGAACTCTGGAGAAGGTGTGATCTCTTCCCCTCTTTCATCAAGCGGTTTGGCGATCGTAAACGCAGCAAGGATACAAGAAATATTGAGGTACAACGACGCTTCGGCAAACTGAATCCCTGAAATAGAGGGCCGTCATTCAATTGCAGCCGGAGTGTCTGCAGAGACAGTGTAAAAAAGGGTCACGTACCAGGGCATGCACGGCGCCCGAACCCAAAGACGAACTTGCGTGGGTCCAATTGGGGTGAGGGACCGAGGAACCGCTCAGGCCTGAACTCCGATGGGTCAGGGTACATTTCTTTATCGCGCGAGATGTAAAAAATGTTTGCGATGATGACCGCACCCTTGGGTATTCGGTACCCTTCGTAGACATCTTCTTTCATTGCACGGTGCGGGAGCCCTGGGTCACTGAGGTGAGTGGGAACGAAGACACAATAGGTCATGTGTCTGACCTTGCGGAGCCACGGGTGCCCAACGCAGGATTTCCTGGATCAGCGCTCCAATATACGGAAGCTTGTCTCTGTCCTCGAAAGTGGGAAATTTGTCTTGGCCTACGACAGCATCGATCTCTGCCTGCGCATGCTTCTGCACCTCGGGATAGAGCATCATAGCAAGAATAAAAGAAGTGGCGGCTGCTACTGTCTATTCATACCATTGATTGTTTCAAAATTTGCATGAGGGAGGGTGCAAAAGCAATCTTACAGTGTCTGCTCCCCCTGCATAGATCGCCTGGCTGCACCACTTGATGATTTCTTCTTGTTGTGCGCTGACCGTGGACCCATCCTCTGGAAGGAGCTGCTCTGAGACGAAGGAAGGCGTATAGCTGCCGCTTTGCTAAGCGACAATGACAATTGGTTAGGGCTTCTGATAACAGGAAATCACAAGAAAACTTACTATTTGCTGTTTGACCCAGTTGAATGGTATTGTATCAGTCCTACTTAGCTTTTGCCCGAGGTCTAAGGCCACGCGCTTGAAGCCTGCTCCTGGAAACCACGATGGTACGAAACGTACTCATAGAAGGTTGGCTAGCTTAGCTTTGTAATAATTCAGAAACGAAAGGACAACCTACACGATGGTATCAATTCGACCAACCACCGCCCAGGCTGGGTTAGGATGGCAGTTGTGGTAAAGCTTTCTTGCATGATGCCAATGAAATAATCGTCATTCTTGGTGACCTTCCAGCCATATGCGAGATTAAGGACAACGGCTGCCGCGTTCCTGCACCTCCGATGAGAAACAAGTAAAACAAAACCAATCACGATTATTTTTTTACCTTCTGATGTGAGCGATAAATTGTTCAGGGTTCTTGTGCAGACCATCAAGCAGCACACGAGATTCTTCTATTTGCAGCGACCGGTAGCTTTGTATAGTGCGGGGACTCAGACTGGCTTTGAAGATCGTGCGATACGTCTTAAAATCCGGGTGATTGGAAGATATGTTGGACGGGGTCAGCTTGCGCTTCGCAAGTTCTGTATACATCCATAATCTTGGGCGGTCAGAATACGTAGTGGCACGTAAATCGAGCAATTCAGTAGCTGATTTTAGGGAGCTGAGCACTATGAACTGCCGGTTAGGCACGCGGAAGGAGAAGATGGGTCCTATGAGAATAGGTCAGCGAGTCTCCCAGAAAATCGGAGAATGTGCACCATAGCTTTCAGCCCACATGGCATACGTGCGCCAATGATCCTGCTTTGGCACTTGATGTGCATTTCCAGAGAGGAACTTGGGACATGGCCCAGGGGGTAGTGGCAATCTACTGCGTTGACGGCTGTAGAACTTGTACACTGCGAATGCAATGAGAAAGAAAATGATTATGCTGGAAGCCATATAACCGAGAACAGGTGGGTAGACTGTGTTTGCTATTCTGTGGCTTGCGACCTCTTCTTAAATCATCCTTGATTCATCTTGAGTATATCGGTTTCTGCGACTCGCGCCCTCAAATGGAGTATCACTTTAGCCATGCCCCTTGGATAAAATGTGAGATAACAGCGCGTCCAAACGTCATCCATAGTCACATCCCGCTTTCGGAGTGGAATCCCCATAGATACATCCATAGTCCTAGTCTTCGAACCAGACGTCAACTTTCAGGAATCGGAGTCTGGAGAAAGTTATGTTTCTATCAGGTCTGGTTGGGAATAACCCTTTAAACTTCAAGGTCCGGCGAGAGCTTAATCAGTGAGCGATGTACACCCACGGAGATGGGCAGGAGGAACCTCCGTTCTGTGGGCAGCAAACGTACAATTCTCTACAAAAGTTGCAGACGCAAGGCACACCTTGCGGGTTATTTGATGCACCATGTACACGGAGTCTCCAATTATGTAGTCCTCAGGTATTAAGATGGCTCATTAATGTGAAACAACTTGAAGAGAGACGTAGCGGGCTGCGGCATGGCGGCGGCCGCAAGGCAACAAATGAACGACCCTAATGGGCGTGGCTATTTTGACGCGGTCCTGCCGCGGTCGTGACGCGGCGTGACGCGGCATTGACGCGGCATTATTATTGACGCGGCTGCTGTGACGCGGAAGACTTGCCAACAGTATTGGTGGTTCAGACACACTGAGTTCTTTCAAGTTATTCGGTTCCAGTCTACGTCCCTCCTACTCTGGCAGCTTCGCAGCGGGTTCTATTTGCTTAGTTGTTTGTGCCTATCATCTAAACTCATGTTTGTAGGAATGCACGGCACTTGACGCAACTTTCGAGTCCCCCGATGCCGGGCCAGACTTGGCACCTTAGTACATATGGTGCAAGATGAAACTGGGATGTGTTTGAGGAATGGTCTCCTTGGCCGTCGCAACTCTTAAAATGCATCTTAGTAAATAATGTCGAAGAGTTGGAGCTCCATTACTGCCTACAGATATCTACGGTCTACGATATCTAATTCTGATGATATGGAAGGAGATGCTGTTAGCAATCGAACTAGCACGACAAACAGAAAGTTCAAAACATACCTAAGTGTTGTTGCCCCATGGACGAACTGTTGCAGTACTGACGTGCAAGGGGGCTTGACGCGGCCGTGACGCGGCATGTGTGAGATTTGACGCGGCCGTGACGAGGCCGTGACGCGGCCTTGACGCGGCATAGGTAGGTCTTGACGCGGCATGTTTGTGGCTTGACGCAGCGCGGACTTGAGCTTGATGCAGCATGGGTGGGGCTTGACATGTTAGTACTGAGGTTGCATGTAGCTTGACGCGGAATGAGAGAAGCTTGACGCAGCATTGGTGAGGTTCGACGTAGCATTGGTAAGGTTTGACATGGGTGCATGTGGCTTTGAGGGTCGGCAGGCCGAGATAGCCCGAATAACACTTCATGCAGTATCTGAAATCTAACATTAGAGACAGTACAGGTGGAGCAGTACTTAACCTTGGTATATCTCCGAGCTGTAGGAACGCGCAGGCTGTACATGACAACTTGACTCAAGCACTGTAAATGTGGTGAGTTGTGTATTTGACCACTCTAGGGTTTGTACGCAGTTGAACATGCATTGATAATGAAATTAATGATGTTTCGAGTTGGTTTCGAGCGACATGAGATGATATTTGAAGGTACAATTAAAAGGGATAATGTGTGGTAGTCGCGTCACGACCACGTCATTTTCACCTGGCCCGACCCTAATTGCATCACGTGATAGTCAGAGACATGCATCAACCCTTTCTCATCGTTTTTCGTCTTCAAGCTTCCAAGCTTCAAGTCTAGGCAATCCTTGACGCTCGTCATTTTTCCGGCAGGCTCCCATCAATCTATGTGCACTGTACACCGCCTTTTCCCTTTCGCTTATGGCTGGTTTCCAGCTGTTTCCAGATCCTTCTCGAAAAGTCACATTGTAAGGCCGCAGTGTATCCTGCTGATGATCCTCACCTCGTCTCTGAATACCCCATATATTAGTATCGCCTACTATCATGAATGTCATTTGTCCTCCTCATTCCCATTCAACTTTTGTGTGAATGAATCGATCGCCACATGTCCAGTCATCACCGTCTCTGCACTTATTGTTCGATCGTGATCTGTGGCTTCGTAGTGACGCACCAGTGTTTTCAGGCGAAAACGAGCGTCCATCACGGCATGAAATTGGGATTACAGCTGTTTGTTATTTCGAGAAGGTAAAAATCACTCGATGCCAAGTCTCGGAGCAACGCAATCATTCCAGTACCACACTATGATCTACTGTGACATACTAACTGTAATCTGGGGGGTTTAGCTCAAGTCGACTGCTGGGCTGCTTATTGCGAGAGAGATTCCAACAGATCCTTATTTCTTGGGATGAACCTACACTTGAATGGTTTAGGGTGCCTTTGGGGGTGTAAGAACATGTTGTAGGGTCACGGATTGATGGGTTACCTGAGCACACCAAGATTCTGGAACTCTGCAGGGGGCGTAATCTCTTCCCCTCTCTCATCGAGCGGTTTGGCGATCGTGAAAGCAGCAAGGATACAAGAAATATTGAGGTACAATGATGCTTCAGCAAAATGCAATCCTGAAGTTAAAGACGGTCATTCAATTACAACCGGAGTTTCGACCGGGACAGCGTCATGCAAATGACACGCACCAGGGCATGCACGACGCCCGAACCCAAAGACGAACTTGCGTGGGTCCAATTGGGGCGAGGGACCGAGGAAGCGCTCAGGCCTGAACTCCAACGGGTTGGGGTACGTTTCTTTGTCGCGTGAGATGTAAAAAATATTTGCGATGACGACCGCACCCTTGGGTATTCGGTACCCTTCGTAGACGTCTTCTTTCATTGCGTGATGTGGGAGCCCTGGGTTACTGAGGGTGAGCGGGAACGAAGACACAATAGGTCATGTGTCTGACCGAGCGGAACCACGGGTGCCCAGCGGAGGATCTCCTGGATCAGCGCTCCAATGTAGGGAAGCTTGTCTCTGTCCTCGAAAGTGGGAAATTTGTCTTGGCCCACGACAGCATCGATCTCTGCCTGCGCATGCTTCTGCACCTCGGGATAGAGCATCATCGCAAGGAATAAAAGACGTAGTAGCTGCTACTGTCTATTCATACCATTGATTGTTTCAAAATTTGCATGAGGGAGGGTGCAAAAGCGATCTTACAGTGTCTGCTCCGCCTACATAGATCCCCTGGCTGCACCACTTGATGATCTCTTCTTGTTGTGCGCTGACCGTGGACCCATCCTCTGGAAGGAGCTGTTCCGAGGCGAAGGACGGAGCATAGCTGCCGCTTTGCTAGGCGGCGATGACAATTGGTTAGGGCTCCGGATAACAGGAAATCACAAGATTGCGTAGCAAGCTTACTATTTGCTGTTTGGCCCAGTTAAATGGTATGGTATCAATCCTACTCATCTTTTGCCCGATGTCGAAGGCCACGCGCTGGAAGCCTGCTCCTGGAAACCACGATGGTACGAAACGTACTCATAGAAGGTTGGCTCGCTTAGCTTTATAATAACTCGGAAAATGAAAGGATGACCTACAGGATGGTATCACTTCGACCAACCAACGGCCAGGCTGGGATAGTATGGTGCTTATGGCAAGGCCTTCTTGCAGGATGCCAATGAAATAATCGTCATTCTTGGTGACCTTCCAGCCATATGCGAGATTAAGGACAATAGCTGCTGCGTTCCTGCACCTCCGGTGAGCAAAAAAAACCAATCACGGGAATTTTTTACCTTCTGATGTGAGCGATAAATTGTTCAGGGTTCTTGTGTAGATCATTGAGCAGCACACGAGATTCTTCAATTTTCAGCGACCGGTATCTTTGTATAGTGCGAGGACTCAGACTGGCTTTGAGGATCGTGCGATACTCCTTGAAATACGGATGATTGAAAGATATGTTGAACGGATTCAGGTGTCGCTTCGCAAGTTCTGTGTACATCCATGTTCTTGGACGATCAGAATATGTAGTGGCGCGTGAATCGAGCAATTCAGTAGCTGATTTTAGGGAGCTGAGCACTATGAACTGCCGGTTAGGCACGCGGAAGGAGAAGATGGGTCCTATGATCAAGAAGAGGTTAGCGACTAGCGAGTCTCCCAGCAAGTGGAGAAGTGGAGGATGTGCACCATAGCTTTCAGCCCACGTGGCATACATCAGCCAAGGCTCCTGCTTTGGCAGTTGATGTGTATTTCCGGTGAAGAACTTTGGACGCGGCCCAGGGGGTAGTGGTAATCTACTGCGTCGACGGCTGTAGAAGTACACTGTGAATGCAGTGACAAAGAGGATGATTACGCTGGAAAACATCTGGTAGAAAACCGCAGGTCGGGGACTGTGGTTGCCCGTTCTGAGGTCATTCTCTCTTCTTAAATCGTGATCCAAGTGATGTGCTGTCACCGGTCAGTTTCTGTGACTTGCGTTCTCCAGTGCGTCCGAACGGTCGCCGTGTCACGACCTATTACGACTGCCAGGGCAGGCGCGGCAGCAGCCGCAGGTACGCGTCAACTTGAATCCCCTCGAACAAGATGAGAGATGACGGCATTTCCAAACTGCAATTCATAATACCCCAGGCCTATAGATATGTCCCCGGAGATCCCCGGAAACCTATGTATAGTGTCGAGACTCATCCCAAAGTCCTTAATTGACTCGACTTGTCACCACTGACCATGCCACGTTGGACAGGCTAGCTCAGGAGTTCAGGTAGCTGTAGCGGAGGTAGTACCACAGTATCTCCGACTCAACTCAAACACGAGTGCTGCACCACAAAACAGTCTGCAGGCTCACGCCAGCCAGGCACCGCAGTGCTGCCAAGTACTTAATCAATTACAATCAATAGTCATAAAGATACGACACTAATCGTCAATGCATACATCGTCCATGTCAAAGTATGTACGTGCAAGTTAGTCCGACGTGCAAGTTAGTCCGGTCTACAACTGAATAGTTGGGCAACTTATAGCCCTACCAAAATCGAAATCTGCGTCGTGTGCCAGAGGAACTATCTTCCTCCAGGACATTGTTTCTTCTAATAACCTTCAGGAACACACTCTCTAGTGTCGCCTTTTCCACACTGTACTCCTGGAAATCGCCCTGAGACGAGAGAACATGGAACAGTTGCGCCAGGGTGAGCCCATTGCCTTCTTGTATAGGAACTTCGAAGCGCGTAGCAACATCATCGGCTAGACGGGAGCCTGGAATACGACTCATGAGGACCTGAGCTCTAGCCACGTCTTCTCGTGTCGGACAAGAAAAGTGCACTTGGTACGTGGCATAACGTGAGGCCAGGTTGTCAATTGTACCAACAGCTGCAAGGCGATCAGATATTGCACATATATGTAACAATGTGCTTACCCAGCAATTGTTTAGAGATGATGCCGACCTTGCTTGCCAGCGCTGAAGCTTCTTCCATAGAATCTAAATTAGTCATTTGAAATTAGAACTGGGGTAAGGATAACTTCAAAGAAAACGTACGGGTTGTGATAACGATTGCTTTACCGACAGCGACGTTTCTAAGAGTGCCCCACATGTCTCTCTTCATCTTTGCATCAATTCCCGTAGAGAACTCATCAATGAGCACAACAGAAGGATTACCTGTATGTGTCCATATCAGTCATCTTCTAGTACCTGGATAGAGTCCAAGAACTCACCAATGAGGGCGATGGCAAGGGAGAGCTTGCGTTGATTCCCTCCGGACAGTTGACTTGCTAATCGGTCAGCATACATATGCAATGAAGTCGCAACCATGAGTGCCTCGACATTCGTCTTCAGTTCATAGCCCCTGTTGAGGCCTTTTAGACGTCCATAGATCATGAGGTGCTCCCGGACAGTCAGCTGAGAGTCAATTGCAGTGAACTGTGGGCAGACTCCCAAAGACAGACGTGCAGTCCTCGGAGAGGTCAAGACAGATATCCCCTTGATCAACACATCTCCCATATCCGGAACTACGTCGCCACCTAGATATCGCAGGAGTCGCAGAACATGAGACATGGAGCTTTATCATCGGATCAGATATACGTACGAATCATATTGAACGTCGTAGTTTTGCCAGCTCCATTAGGCCCAAGCATGGCAAAAATAGTGTCGCGAGACACCCCATAAGACACGTCATCAACAACCTTATTGCCATCAAATGCCTTGGTGAGATGGAGAAGACGCAACGCGTCACTGGAGTGTGCCACCTCGTGCGCTTCAGCGGCGACATCTTGTCTGTTGGCCTCAAAGTTGGCCTGCAGTTCGTCCATTCGTACTTGGCGTCTCTTGGTATTGAGGAATCGACGAGGGATGATCGACCCAGAATCGACCCATACGAGAATACCGAACAGGACAAAGCCATAAACGAAGAGGTAGAGGATGGGACCTCCATATCTCATGATGTCACCAAGTGATGAAGTCGTCACGGGAGTCGTGCCGTCGCAGAGCAACGAGAAAAGATTCACTGACACGAAGGCTGAACGCATCTGCAACACAGTAAGGCCAGCTTGCAGGAAAGAGATGATGCAACTTACAACACTAGCCACCGGTGATAACACTGAAAGCGTGAAGTCTAGAAAGGTCGTTTAGAACGCCGGGTCACAGATAAATGACGAAGCCTTACGGATAATCGTGATGATGTTACTGGACTGAGACGTCGTTGCGTAAGTCAGCGTCAGGAGATATCCAGCCAGGTACAACTAGTCTGCATTAGTAGCAGCGCGCCCAGGAAACTGCAAGAGCTCACAATATACATGACGATCTGGTACCCTGCCACAGCTGCAAAAGAGGACAGTGGCGACGACATGAACAACGATACGCAGTACGCGAATAACGCGCCAACGATGCCATACAAGACGAGGACAACCCACTACATAAGGATACGTCAGTGAAATATAATGTGAGGAAAGTAGGGGAAAGCATACAAAGAAACCAAGGCCGTTGAATTGATTCGTGACAACTGCGAAGATGATGATGATGATCGTAGCTAGCGTCACCGAGAATATCGAGTCCCACAGGAGATGACCAATCCAAAGCCCAATGGGATCTGAAAGACCGTTCGACAGCTGCATGGCTTGCACGGCTGACCTTCGCTCTCTAGAGACATAGAGGGAGAAAAATGCAGGGAAGACAGCCTAGGCAAGATATTAGGGCGTGGTTCGATCTGTTACTACTGCGCAGCACATACCATAGCGGCTCCGAAGAACGCGACCCACTTGAGGTCAACCAGAGTCCCTGCAGCAAGATGAGGGAAACTAGCATAGTTTGCGAAAATGAGGCTTGGTGTGCTTGCAGTGTTCCCAGACGCGTTCAGCGCCCGATTGTACAGTATATTTGTCGCCAGATTCATCATTGTCGGGCCAGTGAAACCAGGTGGGGATGCCTCCCATGCAAATAACGAATCACCTGTCTGCGTATCTATCGATATCCCGCCAAACGACAAGTTTAGGTAGTCCTGTTGGATCGTCGAAACGAAGGTTGCATTGTTAGGAATGCTCTCTGTGTGCAGGAACATGGCAGTCTTTCCGAGAGTCGCAGTGATATTTGGGGGTGAAGTCAAGATCTGTGTTCCAGGTCCAGACGCTAGCAGGTAGATAGGCGAATCTGGGAAGTACAGAGGAATGACGGTCTCGTTCTTGAACTGGAGGGTACATGTTGCTGCCTGACCAGACAGAAAGACTAACGGGATGCATGAACCACAAACCGCGATGAATACGACCAATAACGGTGTCAGCCAACTTCTGCGGGCGATCAATGCACGCTTGTAGAAAATTGTCAAAGCCTGACTAAGAGGAGAACGAGGTCGCCCATCGGTAAGCTCGAGGACTTTGGCTGGAGCCGATGGGCCGTCGGCCAAGTCGGCCAGGCTGGGCGTAGAAACACCACCTGAACTTGAAATAGATTTCTCAGTGCCATCAGGAGAGGCGCTACGAGTTTGGCGAGCCATGAGATCTAGGAAGATATCTTCAATGGATGTCCCCAACACATCATAGGAAGCGATGCGAAGAGCGTTGCGCTCCTTATCCAACAGCTGGAGGACCTTCTCCACAACCACGGAATCCTTCGACTTGAGGTGGTATGATGCCTGGCTCGGCGATGGGAGTGACATGGAGCACTGGGGGCATACTTGGCGAATACGATCCAAAGCTTCTGACGGCGCCTTTGTAAAGTCTTTCTCGGTCAAATCAGGGAAGTCGAACATGATTTGGATGCTGTATCCTTGCCCGAGGTTTGACTTGAGAGCGACAGGGGTGCCCTCAGCGACTAGCTTGCCTGGCGCGGCAAGAATAGCTATGTTATCAGCCAAGAGGTCGGCTTCATCCAAGAAATGAGTGGTGAACACAATTGTCCGGTCAAGGCGAACAGACGTCAGAATCCTCCACAACGCCCGGCGGGATAATGGATCGACACCAGATGTACACTCATCCACAAGGACGATCTTGGAGCCTCCAATAAGTCCAATAGCAAGCTGCAGTTTGCGCTTCTGACCACCCGAGAGAGTGCTGGCATTAGCATGGATCTTTTTGCCGAGATCACAGTCACGCAGCAGCTGCTCGAAATCTTCGTCTTCGTCTATCGATTGAGCAGAATGCTTCACTGCGCGCCATACACGGAGGGTTTGGTAGCAAGACAGTTCGGGGAATATCACATTTTTCTGAGGCACGATGCCGAGAGTTCCGCGGGGAGGACGAGAGACGCCGCCCTCAAACGTGATGCTCCCAGTGCTGCGCCCGAGGAGATTCCCAATGATTGATAATGATGTTGACTTTCCGGCGCTATACCATCCCCCTGGTCGGTTAGCATTATTTCCAATCTGTCAGGAGAAACGTAGAACCCACCCGTTGGATCCCAGAAGAACAAAAATACCGGTCTTCGGAATATCGAGGGACAAGTCTGCGACGGCAGTAACTAGTTGCTTCTCACGGTGGAACATGGAAGGGGAAAAGGTCTTGCCCAAGTTCCTGATAGAAATCGCAACTCCGTCAGGATGTGGTGGCGAGTGAGCCCCTTTCTGCCTGCGACAGCATGACCAGAAGCCTGAGGATGGCTCTCTGGCGTCATAGAGCCTCCTCTCCAGCAGGACACCCAAGTATGGCCATAGGAACACGTCAATCTAGGCACAGGTTAACACATTGTGCTCGAGATATATTCCCCACGTACAATGGCGGCAATGATCAAAGGCAACAAAGTTAGATTGCTATCTGGATCCGGCTTAAGGATATTGGTTGGAATCTGGTGGTTTTCCCAGCCACATATGGCACGGATAGCGAAGATGTAGTATCCGGGCGGGAAGACTAGAGTAAAAATAGTCGCTGCAACCGTGCTGGCCTTGCTGAAGACCAACGCGAGAATAGCAAACATAATACCAAGGAATGTAGATGCCACAGCCGCAAGCTGAGGACTCTTGCCAAAAGGAGCCGCAATGAAGAAGGTCCAACTGGCAAGGGAGAACCCAAATAGAAGGTGCACAATAAGCACCAGGACGACATTGGTGCCGCTGAAAATTCGGTAGTGCCACACAATAGAAACGACGATCCATGCAGGAAGATATGCTACAGAAAGACTGATATGCCACGATCTGAGTGTCACAAGTAATCAGCGAACAGGATGTTTAACGGGTCCTTTTTAGCAGCGACATACGTTATTCTGGCAGCATCAAGTAGACCCATGGCCTTCATGTGGCTGGTCAGAAGGTTGGCTCTCTCGCCGGTGAACGCCCCTGGAAGTTGATACGCAATCCCGATAAAACAAATAAACCTGGATCCAGAATTAGAGTCGTAGAATTTTTAGTTCACGTGTAGGACTCACAGTGCAATAACAAGAAGATTCCGGATGCCTCTAATGAAACCTGAGACAGCAAGATGTCAGTATGTGATCATACCATGGACGTAAACAACGTACTAAGTCTAGTATTCGTGGCCTGTTGTTGGTTGGTTTCCAGAGTATACGGCCATTCCATAGGGGTGGGTACTCCCTGCCCAGATCTCAGCTCGATGATTGCCTGAAGCAAACGATTAACACTTGAAAAGAGAACAAGCGGAATGCAAACCTGGTCTATCGCCCATTGCAACGGTAGAATACGGGTCTCGAAATCACTGGTATGACTGTAAACATTGATGTAGGTAAGTCCTCCATCAGCACTTATGGTGTAGTTAATTGGAGTCGTATCCGTAGCGTTCATTGGAAGGTAATTAAACGCAATTCCAGCAAAGCACTCAGAGAATAAGTTGAAGTTTTGAGGACATTGGGATGGAATGTCCGCAGGTGACGCAACTTGCTTGACCGCTTGGAGTTGATTTGGGGCGAAGTTACTAGTGATGTGAGCCATGACCTGTTCCGCAGATGGCGTCCCGGTACCATTGGTTCCATCAGCCCAGATTAACGATAGAGAGCCATCAAACTGAGTCTGGAGATCGTAGACCGAGATCGGAGAGCCAAAACCGTACTACAATGATGTTAGGGGTAGTGAACTTATAATTCGACAGCATTCCTACGTTGTTTGGCTTTAAGAGGAATGTCTGTGCGACAGCAAGGAAAACTTGATACCCCTTTGTAAGCATATTTTCATGAATTTGAGAGGACGCGATGGACGTACTTCCGTATCCGATGGGCAACAACAAGCAACGCAGGATATTCAACTATGTCATGGTCAAAATGGTGTATTTTCCGCAGTGCCTTTCACTCACGAGCGAATGCTTAGAGAGAACGATCCAGTTCTTCCAGCACAGTATTGCAAATTGGCGGAGGAACAGACTTCCCGTAAAGGCCATGGCTGTCGCAACGAGAGGGATGGCGGTTCAACAAGAGAGTTTATATACGAGTACGCATTTGAAGGGAATACGCAGCCGCCGGTAGATCATGGCGATCTAGATCTACCCGTTGTACACAGGACTCAGGAGATGCCGCCACCGTGAGATGCGGAGAACTGGAAAATTAGTATTTTAGTATTACAAACTTCCACCAGCTTTGCACCAGCTTCCACCGCGTACATTAATTGACGTACATGAGTGAAAAATCGGGTTCTGGTCTTCCTTCTCAACCTTCCTTGGTGCTCGCCGTTTGCATGTCAAGGGTAACTATCTTGCAATTCGTAGTTTTGCATTCAAGAATCAAGACCGTTTGCCGCATGGGATGTTAAATTAGAGGCGTGCGAAGCGTATCTTGCTGTTCTTTTCTTAGCCTTGCTATGGCATTGCCGAGTATTGGCCCATTGGGAGGCCTACATAGGATCATCCGGATGCCTGAAGGCTGACATGAGAAACTGCCAACGGAACTATAACACAGACTTCCGTCGGGGTTCAGCACTGCTTACTAATTAGCAATTATACTATTAAATTTAAGTTATTAACATACGGACTTTGATCCCATCAGACATGATTGCATGCAAAGACTTACTCCCGTAGACCTTGAAGAAAGAAGACAGTCGTTCCTTCTTTTCAAGATGATGACCGCCGACGGAACTTAACTCGGACATACCACTTTAAAACCGTCAGTACGATGTCGAATACCCAATTACTGGCTCTAATTTTTAAATCGAAGATCAGACACAGGTAACACGAGGTAACATGCCGTCGTCGAAGCCGTGCCCTTAGTAGAGAAGGAACAACTTTCTTCATTCGTCTAAGGTCTGCCTAGGGCAGAATAGGTCGTGCCTTGTCAACGCGATGAATTAGTATGCCTTCGCTGTCAAGCGCACAGGTTTACTTAGGGATCTATTAGAAGGAACGATCATCTTCCTTCCTCTATAGGTCTGGCAAGGGGAGACTACTTAGGGATCGAAACGCCGTGGGTGATACAGTCATGGTGACGTGGTCCTGCCACGTCAAGGTTGTTGACGCATGCAGCATGCTATACACTCTCAACAACTCTTTGTTGTTCACACTGTCGTTCGCCATGAGCGGGAAGGTGATGTATTATGCCATACTAGACAACCTTAGATTCGGACGTCCTTTTTTTTCCCGACGCGCCCGATTCCAGTACGCCAACAGCGCGACCATGAACCAGATCTCTGCGTGGTTTCATGATTACTGCGTCCTCGATAGCTTTTCTTGTTTGCAGGCACTTCTTGATCTCGGAGTTGCACAGCGTGATGCGGCACCTTCATTCCCGCGGTGCTTTGGGATATGGATTCCAGTTCCAGTGATGCATTGTTTGCATTAGGTCCTCACTGCTGCTACCTGCTTCTTCTGAAAAATTCTTGCAGGAATCGGGATGGCTTGACACCAGATCCGCCCAAGCCAGGATTCGAACGACCAATAGTATGTACAAGACTCAAACGCCTCGTATGCCCCGTTAATTTGTTGCAGCCAAGTATGTGCATTCCCAGGTTTTTAGAAGTAACCCCATGCAAGTAACAAACTATTCGAACTTTGAAGACCATAATTCAGTGCATGGAATCGCCTATGAATATGAAAATGAGGAAGTCCAAGAGAGAAAAGGTCTGCGCTGTTCTGAACTTCGTGGCTAACGCGCGAGTTATTCAATGCACACAAGGTCGCCATTGACGTGCCTGATTCAGAAGTTTCTGAACTTGAAGAGAGTGGCCAGATACATTTATTGACACTATTCGAACTACTCATGGATTAATGCTTCAAGTGGTATCATACATGTGTTGTGGTGGACGGTCTGTGATTCATGCTAATGCTGGCATTTTCCTTACAACGGTGGTTTCTGCTTCCCAAGTCTAACAGGTTCCCGTCCCGGAAGGTCCGGGGAAGTTACGGGACGAAGATCACCTCCTTTCACCTCTCACCATCCGATTCTTGTCTAACAAAGTTTGTCCTCCAGTTAGGCATAACCCCCGAGTTCGACATAGTCGACTTTAACGAAGTCAATCAGAAGTAGCGCGAAGTGTCCTAGACTCCTAGCGTGTCCTCGTGATTCTTAGCGCCATACCCTTCCTCTCCTTTGGAGTTGCTTTGGAGTGCAGTATATTCGTACGTACTTATTACATAATGTAACCAACACTTTTATGTTTGCTTGTCCCTCTTCGCAGCCCCGCCGAGCACTAGTCTCGTACCCAGATAGCTGGAAATTCTTAAACCGTCTGAGTACGAGACTGCCTCACGACCCTGCAGTTCATCATCTTCTTTATCTCCTTCACTGAAGATAACGTTTCAAGCCCCTGCATGCACTGCTTAGAGGCGTGCGAAGCGCATCGTGGTTCAAGTTTTCTTAGCCATGCTGTGGCATTGATCCTTCGCCGTTCTTCGTCACGTATTATAATTCTCAGGTAACCATGAAGGGCTTACTGCCCACTGGTGTTCTTGAGACTCTCCGTCTGGTCTCCGCACATGGTTTTGCCCTTGTTGGAATTATTGGAGGGGTCGTTCTTGGAGTTTGGGTTCTTTGGCTATCAGTCGTCCGCACATGCAAACTCGAAGCAAACGTCATATCCGATGGGACATCCGAATCTGCTCCTCTCCTAAATCCAGATCGAATAGGAACTGATCTTCAGGTGAGAAACTCAATGACATCCCCGCTTAGCCAGCGCAGTGGACTGATTGAAAAACAGACGGATCATGGCACTGCCGTGTTAGACAACAACACATTACTCTGTTCCGTTTGTGCAAATCTGGATTTTCACCAGATCTTCCTTGATGGCATCCCAAGCACGGAGAAGATATCACTTGGTTCACTCTCATCTATCTTGGAAAGATCCTATCAATGCAGTTTCTGCCGCCTCATATCCTTTCATGTCCGTCGAGCATGCATGTCGGACAAGTTTCCTCACGTCGATCTCTCAGGGATTGAATTTGGGATGTTCACGTCAAATAGTGGTTGTCTTCGTAAACCCTTTTATCGACCCAAATTCCGTTGCTACTACCTCCGCATCGTCGTCCTGAACGACCCAGATCACCTTTTGGAGAGATATCCAGCTTTCAGAGCAGGTCTGCTATACATTCACCTCATGCAAGAAGATGCTTTCAAGTTTGGGAGACCGACCGATCTTCATGGTCGCAGGGTGAAGAACACTGTGGATATTGGTCTCGTGAAGAAGTGGATTAAGCTTTGCCACGAGAACCATGGAGATAAATGTGGGAATGTTTGGAGGATGAACAGGAAGCTGCCGGGGTTTGTGAGAGTGGTGGATGTAGTATCGATGGCCGTGATCCCTGCACCTTCTGGCTGTTGTTATGTCTCCCTCAGTTATGTATGGGGAAGCATCAGCACAGAGTATTGGACGACGAAGGATAATATAATGGAGCGCTCCAAGCCTGGCGGGTTAAACGCGGTAAACCTTCCTGAGACTATCAGTTGATTCGATTCTATTCGTTCGACAACTTGGCGAACGTTACATATGGATCGACGCTTTGTGCATCATTCAAGATGATTCGCAGGACAAGTATCACTCAGCTAAACGCTATGGAATTGGTTTACGGCCTGTCTCATCTCACGATAATCGCTGCTGGCAGCAAGACGGCTCGAGACCCTCTCCCAGGATGCCGTCCACGAACTAGACCGCTACAACATATCGAGGTTGTTCAAGGGTTTCATCTCTATGTGGCTCCTCCAAGACTTAAGGAGGCTGTCGCTCTGTCCACATGGAATACGCGTTGTTGGACCTATCAAGAGAGCGCGCTGTCCCGCCGAAGGATATACTTCACTGCGCGGCAAGTCTACTTTGAATGCCAAGGTGATATTTTCTGCGAAGACATCATCGCCGAAAGCAAGGGTCACCGACTCTCCCACAGCTTTCTTCAGAGATCGTTTGGAGAACCTTTCCCGTGTCATGAATCCTTTCTGAGTTACATGGGGGCCGTTGAGACGTGTACACGACGCAATCTCACCGTGGAATCAGACATTGTTGATGCTCTCACTGGAGTGACAAATGCTTTGTCGATGTCATTTGGGCTCGGTGACCCCGCCAGAGCCTTTCAACATGGAATGATGTTGACGGACCTGCACCTCGCGCTTCTCTGGTACCACAATCCACACGCACCTCGCATCCGTCGTCCGCCCCCTCACGGAAGCAGCTCACCTTGGCCTTCTTGGTCATGGGCTGCGTGGCGTGGCGCTGTTATCTACATGTCGCAGGGTGTGTATGCGAGGACTCGGATCGGCTATTACAGTAGCGAACCGTTGGTGAAGGAACCGTTTATTGATCCTTGGTACATTGTGGACCACAGTGGCAATACAGTGCAGCTTGACGTTCGCCGGGTTTCCCGGATCTTTTGGACAGAAGAAGAGCACCCCGCATATTCTTCTCCGCGAGGGATCTTAGACCCAGCGGAGCTGACACTGGACATTCATCGACCGCTAGAACCAGGGACCCTCATTTTCCGCACGACTTCCAGCCACTTTGGCATTACAAGGCGTGGTAAAGAAAACGAAGAATCAAGTGCATCTGTCCACCATGGTCACTTCAATATTCTCTCCACATCTTCCCCTCCCACTTGGGTTGGCACTGCCATTCTGCCATTGGACCCTCCCCCGCCGACTCCTCTCGAGTTCATCGTCCTTTCCCGTAGTTCTGGTGTTTGGGGCGCGCACGACGAGAGTCTTACGTACTACGATGAGTGCTTGCTACATGTGATGGCGGTTAGTCAGAATGAGGGCTTGATGGAACGTATTGGGTTGGGCGTCATTCATGAAGCCGCCTGGATTACTTCAAAGCTAGAGGAGAAGGTAGTGTTTCTTCGATAATGGCTGGCGGGGATATATACAGTGTACCCCGGTTATTTGAAAGCAAGAATGCCAAATACATTGTCCTTCTGGGTGTTGATCAACTCTACCATCCAGTTACGACTGACGGGATGCATCGATTGACACGAGCCGAACTATTCCTGAGTTCTAGTGGTATTGTACATGATAATTTCCTTGCAACAGTGGTTTCTGCTTCCCAAGTCCAAAAGGTTCACGACGCCCTGGAAGGTCCAGGAAGGTTACGGGACCAAGATCACCTCCTTCCACCTCTCGCCATCCGATTCCTGTCTAACGAACTTTGTCCTCCGGTTAGGCATAACCTCAAGTTCGATATAGTCAACTTCAGCCGGGTCAACGAGAAGCAACGCGAAGTGTCCTAGCGCTTCCTCGTAAGTCTTAGCGTCATACCCTTCCTCTCCGGGCTTTGCGACTTTGACAGGCCACTTCTCTGCATCACTGTATGAGTTCATGGGAGAACCAGGAACAGGTCGACACCATGATGCGCGCATGTGGGCACCGACACTGTCAAATTGCTTCCTTCGCTCGTCCTCCCAGTTCCATCCCTGACTCCTGAATGCATCATACACCTCCCCCACGCCCTCGATTCCTTGTTTCTTAGTGATTTCAGGTGAGGGGTAGATAGCTGCACGCCCAGAGATGCGGAATTGCTCGTTCGTAGCTTTGATCCACACGTGCGCTTCCACGCGGTGGCCGGGGTTGGACCTGATCTGAGTGACCTTCGGAGTACGGATATCTGTGGTTGTGAGGAGCAGCGGCAGAGAAGGTAAGGAGGGATGGATGATATAATCTCGGAGGATATGGCTGCGAACATATGGAATGGCGTTGATGTCGGTGGTTGCGATCTGAATGACTGCAACGTCCGAACGTTGTTTCGCATCTAGGAAGTGTAGTTAAAACTTGAAAGCTCACCGTTTTTCATCCCTTCTTCCTTCTGCAGAGCATGTTTGAGAGCGGTATGCCAGCGTGCGGTACGAGCAGGTCATCATAAAATAAGATTGCGGGTGTACTTGGCTTGGTTACAGTACTCGAAGAAGAGACCAGGCGTCTATCACATCATGAATCCCGGCCAACCCTGTCTACATTTTTATGTAAGTACATAACCATAGATATATCTTACAAGTCACAACATATTCCGCGCGTCGTATTGTGGTTCCAACATGTTTATGTGCTTCAGCCAACCCGTGCCCTCTTCGCAGATCCACCATCCTCCTCATCCTCCTCCTCTTCATCATCTCCTTCACTGATTTCATCCACTACACGTTTCAAGCCGCCAGCAGAAGCAGGGGGCTCATCTTCATCTTCCTCGAAATACTCGTCATCGTCCTCGGCGTCTTCATCATCTTCAGCAGCAGCTGAAGCTGACGTGCCATTCTGGAAGAATTGTATGGGCGTTCTATGGAGACAGACCAATCCAGACATACCTCGCCAACCAGTAGCGCCGTCAAACTTGGTTTACTCTGCGCCACCAAATTAAATTTCTTGCAAGTGTTGATGGACAGGGAACAAGCATACCCTTGATGTGACCCCTTCATCTCCATCCTCCTCTTCCTCCTCCTCATTTTCTTCGCCTCCAATGGGGTTGGGCGAGTCACCTTCTTCTTCTTCGCCCTGTTATCATGAAACGTCGACAGAGTTACAAAAGAGGCAGATCCAATTGTCATTCGGAAGGAAGAGCGAGTTTAGATACACAAAATAAGCACGAGTCGTGAAACATCAGAAAATGGTTTGCAAACCTCAACCTCATACTCATCGCTCTCCTCTCCATCGTCAACCACCTCTGGCTCTTCTCCGCGGACTGTAGGCTCCAGTGTAGGCTCAGCGGACATTTCCGGCGTTTTAAAAGTGTATAAGGAGCCTTAAGGGATTGGGTCCAACGTGTGTTGAATTTCAACCAGCTGTGATGGAGGAAGCGAGAAGGGAATTAGCGCCATGGTGACATAGCGAAATGGTTATGATTCTCACCTCCAGGGTAGGTAGCTGACGAACGTTTGGTCCTGTGCTCAACACGTCGCACGCTTAGAAAAGCTGGCCGTCCCAGGGGGATTGCTGTCTTTGGATGAGGCGGGAGGTCGCTGCGTGGGGGGTCGTTGAGAATGCTAAACTTATAACATGTATTTTCTTATTATTATCTTCACCTGAAACTTCTAGGTAGGGTAAGTGAATATGCGCCGTGCCGATTATCCTAGACGGGGTCACACAAGACCGTCGTCCCTTCTATATTTATCCGAAGTTCAAAGGTACATAAAATATGCGCACAACGTTGAACACGGTGATCATGAGATCTGACAGTTTTTCCTGCAGATATCACGATCTAGGACGCTGCCAGGTGGCAATTTTTCTGTGTTCGTTGCACGATACGCTGGCAAATAACTCACGTTGGGAAGAAGAGCAATGCCTCGAAGTGACCTACCGAGTAGATCTGTGTGTGGAACTTGGTCAGTGGTCTCCACTGACGTTCAGTTCAACCGCGTTCGCGCAAGCAGAGACTAATATCATACTCGTCAGCTCCCGCCGAGTTCGGGGTATGATCAAGCTTGAATTTTCAAACTGCAGCTAATCTCATTATCTGGCAGCTGATGTGAAATTGAATTTATGTGCCGAAATGAATTCAGCGGGGGACAAAAACATGGAAACTGATACAAAATAGCTCTGAAAGTTGCTTTAATCTGGAATGCACTGCGAGCGTTACCGCATGAGTACGATCCGGGCCTCCTGGAATCTATACGTTGTACTCTCCCGACGAGTCAGAGGCGGGCAGATCGTGCTGTATGAATGCGGTAAGTGAACAAGATCAATGATCTGCCCGCCTCTGACGTCAGATGCTTCGTCAGCCGCATCCGAGGTCTGTTAGGGGTCACACTAGTATACAGGGGCTTGTACTTCACCAGATTTAAGAAAACTGTCTTGCGCAAAAAAAAACCTCCTTTCAATCACTCACTCAACATGTTTCTTCACTTCGCCCGATTTGTTACTTTGTGTACGTCGTTTCTCCCTCGCATGCAACCATATGTTGCCGACTAACTCATCTTCGCAACAGTGTTCATTCTCGCGCTCGCGATCGTGGTGCTTGGAATCAGTGCTCACCTCATCGCTATCAGACCTACAGATTACTGGCGCTTTGCTGCACTTGCGGTCGCAGTGTCCTCCCTGACAATTCTTTCTTTCCCCATCATGTGCGTTTTATTCTACTTGACCAAGCCAGTACTGATTCATACTCGCAATCTTCAGCCTCATAGCTACTTGGGGTAAAAGGCACTCGGATTGGCTCATCGGCGAGGCCCTCTGGCTAAGTAAGTACCCCCTGACTCCGAAAGCCACCCTGCTGATTATTCACGGTCTGGTTTGTTTTTTAAGCTATCATGTGGATCCTCTGGCTCTCAACTGGAGCTAACGCCACACGTGCAGCTCGCACACACTTCTTCTCTGGTGCCTGTGCCTTTTGTAAGTGCCATGATCATTGAATAGCTGCGCTTTCCTGATCATCCTTCGCATTTCAGTCACTGGCTACCCTAACCAGATCTGTAATGAGTTCAAGGTCGTCGAGGCATTCTCTTACATCATCTTCATCATCTGTGCGTCTCTCCCCTCTTTCATTTTTCTGTCTCTTAGGGGTATTTTTAGTGCTCTGCTTTATGGTAGCGTTGATGGTGATTGCCTGCATAAGTGGAGAAGAAACTACGCGAGCCCAAGAAACTAAGCAACCCCGAGATCTCGAAGATAGCGGTGTTGGTAATCAGGGGCAACAACATCAGCCACAAGGCCAGCAGCATCGGCTTGCTCCACTATCTGACATAACTAATGCGCCTCGTGGTCAACAGCCGCCTCATGAATTGTTGCCGCCTCTAAGCTTCATGCGTCCGGAATAATGTGCAGGATATGAGTTCGCGATGTAGTTTCCTTTTGCCTATAACTAGTTGTACATTGTTTAATTTTTGTATGCGTAATTGGATCGTTTAATTTGTGCTTTTACTCATCTGAAAGCAGTGAGCGCTGATATTCGGCATTGACATGGTGCGAGTCAGTTGTATTCTAGACTGATCATAATCTACCTGTTCCTCGCTGAGTAGCTATACAAGCCATAAGTAAGTACTGAGTACTAAGTTCCACTGATACTGATATTGACATGAAATTGCGCAATTATACTACTATCACTGACGCCCTTTTTCAAAACTTTTCAATGTTTGATGCGTAGCGCACTCGTCAAAAGGTTTTTTTTTCCCGTTTCTTGACAGACCTGCGGGAAATCTCGTGCTCTATCACACCCAGGTGAAATCTGATTTTTTTGTGGTGATGTTCGAGTGTCGGAAGGATTCCGGTTGTGCAATGTCAGTTTGGCAGGGACTGGCTACGCTTTCTCAAAATCTGTCACAGCAATGTCACGCTGGAGTTTTACAACTCCGCAATGGTACACTCGGCAGAATTTTGAATCTCGATATCTGAACTTGTTGGATCAAGGTAAAGTTTTTGAGCGGAGATTATAATTGATGCTGCAACCGTCACGCCGCAACATCTCACTCTTTCAACAACTTCACTGATAACATAGTTCTGCCCTCATTCAATCGCGATGCAGAAATCGCAGTGGTAAGCATTATTTATACAAGGACAAAGATTGCTTTCCCATGGTTTTTTTCCTGCTTGGTGAAGTACTCAGTTTGTAGCACCACGATCATTAATGCTCAGTGGCGTGACATATGTCAATAAATGATTTATTGTGAACACAACTGCGCAATGTTTTCCATGGGACCTTCACAGCTGTATTCCATAGACTCCAGAGAACACTGGCTAAAATCACAGAATTTATTTGTGCAGTGTGCACCTCGCGATATGATGATCAGCGAATTTTGAAACCCAATAGCCATTTTGAAAAAGGGCGTCAGTGATAGTATCCCTTCCGGTGCAATTGGCACCCAAGGAAGTCGGCAGGTCACACATTTTGGCAGAGAATCGTGATACTTAAGTCACCGTTTGTCACACTAAACCCTGCGTGACTGCCGACTTCCTTGGGGTGCCGATTGCACCAGAAGGGATAGTACACGTTATTTTCGTCCGTATAGGGACAGTACCAAACAGGTGTCAAGATACGCGCCTTGGCACTTCTTTCCAAGCTTCGACTACTTGTCTCGTACGTCTTGTGAAACAAATGGTGCGCTGAAATAGTTTAGGTGGTGTCATCGACGACCTTTTCGGTGATATTCTGGGTGATGTCACCGCCAAATATTCGTCACCGTGATGCGATGCTAACGTTTTCGTGCTTCTAGCATGCGAAAGTAGTACTACGCCGCTGATTGCGAATGGCAGCCTCGTGCTTTGCCACTCAGCAGTTAGGCTGGTTGAAGGCATGCATGCGGCCAAGTCGTACGATTCTGAAGGTGTAGGATGATGCAACGGATAATCGATGATGGCAAAGCAGGGTTAACCCAGATGTTGCTTGTACCTTGCGTTCGAACTACAGGTATTATTCACCTTGCACCTTGCCAAGGTGATTATATTTCTTATAGATGAGGGTGATTTAGGTATCAGCGAACAGTGTAAACGGCAGAATCGGCCCTCAGCGGATCACGGTGACCCGACTTTATCATCGATTGAATTTGTTGTCCTCCACGTTTCTGCCGCGATGACTCTTCTTATTGAACACGTTGTGCTACGGCCTTCCGGAGGCCATCTTGTCCGTTCGCAGTCATCGATAGAACTACGATTATGGATAGCCGTCTGGTTTTATACCGCCCGTATTTGTTTTTGAAGCCCATGAGCTTTATTAGGTGTGTCAAGTCTTCTCTATGCTGAGCACTGATCGCTGATTGGGCGCGCAGCATCCCTTGCACATATAGCACGTCAAAACTGTTTTCGTATCGCTGCGTTATCAGCTAGGATCGAGCTGTTTATGCTGTGTGGTTCGGTACCGGTGCTGTACAGTAAGATATGTCTCAGGTTGCGTTCTAGTGCGAGTTCTGACAGACAGAGACCGCAGCAACGCTTTTAGCAGCCTATCGCCGACGGAAGACGCCGCAGTTCATCATTGCACACTGAGAATTTTGAAGAATCCATGAGTCTAGATGTCAGGTGTCCCCACGACATTAATATTGCCGAGGAGTTGAATTCTTCAATTCTTCAACAATGATATGAAATGATCAGCGTCTTTGCGCCACATAGATCAAATCCTGCTCACGCGGGGTACATTGTAGAAACTAGCGCTATCGCATGTTACGTACATGTGAATGGCTTTAGGTGGGCCTTATCGACTGTGTAGCAGGAGCTGTGTTTCGCACAGGAACCGCTTGAGCCCAAGCACCACGAGAGAAAGTGCCCGATGTGAATATGATACTAATTTGTAATGCCAATGGGTCGGTCTGGTGCAGGGAGTGAGCTGGAAGGGGAACTAGGTTACTGGGTATTCGCAAACATCCGTGATTCTGTTATCTCTAAGGTGATGGAGTATATGAAGAAGGTTTTGGTGGTATGCCTGAACTGGTGTATAGTTCTCATCTGTCAGTTTCGACTGAGGAGGACCAACGTTGTCAGAACGACAGAATGGAAGAGAAGGAGGGAGATAGATGTTTTGAATTACGGCATACGGCTGTAATACATTTGAGCAAAAGGCCAAGCAAGGCCATCCAACCAACCTTCACGAACGAGCCCATCTTCAACCAACTAAGCAGCAACATTGTCAAAGTTTATTGACGTAGTCTCTCGTTTTATCTTTTACTCCCAGGTTCACCGTCCGGCGTCACTGCATGCACAGCTAGTGTAGCCTCGAGGCCGAAATCTGAACTCAGTTTGCTCATCTGGTAGTTCTTGATCTGGTTTACTACCTCTTGTCAGTACAAATCACTGATTTTCAGTACCTGACCGTTTTTTTACCCGTGGTCTCCTCGTGGCCTTTCACGCCAACGCCGCACGACGATTACCCATAATATCTCCCGCCCTAATTAATCGATCTCTCGCTTGTCACAGAATCAGACTTCCTTTGTCGTCCTCTCGTCTCTCTTGCACCTGCCCTTCCACATAGCCTTGTCTACCGGCAGTCACATACCCCACTCCCAAACTCCCTTTTCAATTCACCTACCATCTTAGAGACGGCTTGTTTATTCCAGCTCTCGTAAACTTCCTCATTTTTTATTCCCGCGGATGCCTGGTGTAGCCGCCACCCTTCATCAGCGCGGTCCCTCAAAGAAAAACTTCAAGTCCGTCCTTGGTTTCGGGTCTTTCAACCGAAGTCGTTCTTCAGTCGACTCTTACCTTCCCCGTCAACCTCCAAGTAGAGTCAGTATCGATACTACCAGGAGTTTCCAATATAAACGCAAATCTCGTCAAGACCGTGCTAGCGTCACCGACCTCTCCTCTGATTCCCTCTCAAGTTCACCCCACGCACACCAGCAGCATAGTCAGAACCACAAACACGACCCCAATAACTCCGTCCGCAGTATGAAGTCCATAGACGCCGCTCATACCCGTCCTATCAGAAGGCAACCCGTCAGGATTGATGCTCAGGAAGGTCCCTGGAGCGTCAGCGTCGCAGAGACGCCACATGATGCACACTCGTATAGCATTTACATAAAGAGTGAGTCACATTCTTCCCTTCCACTCTTTCTCCACCACGTCGGTCGATTCTTCTCTGCCTTCCGGGGTATTCGGGTTGCTATTCCGTGTCCACTCGACCGTGTCATGTGAATCGTGTCCTGCATTTTATATCCCGAAGCCCTCTTAATTCCCGCCCATGTCTTTGACAAACCAACCTGCTGACCATCTCCCTTCTTCCGCAGCTTCCACGCACAACCTCACCCTGACCCGCACTGCCACGGAGATCGTCGAGTTGCACGTCAAGATTGCAGACTCCGTCCCAGGCACCAAACTCCCTAAGTTGCCCATAGACGTCCAGCCCATCAAGCGGAATATCTTCCTCAACACCCTTTCCCGTCTTGCATCCCCAAGCAACAAAGTAGCGCGCACGGTTTCCACACGCATCGCAAGTGGCAGTTCCAACCCCACCGTCCCCGTTGTTTCACCCGCGCACGAGATTGCGGATCCTTTCACAGAGACAGGCACCACATCTTCAGGGGGGAACGTCGTCACGAGCCTTGCTGCATATCTCACCACCATTTCAAATGAGCCAACGTTCCGACAAGCCCGCGCATGGAAGCGTTTTGTACGTGTGCGCACCGATGACCTCGAGAGCGTGCGTGTAGAGCGCGCGATCAAGCGTGTGCGCTCTGATTTGGCTGCGCATGTGGGCTCGAAGGTTACCACCAATATTAGCTCGAGCAACGTCAGCGAAGTCGAGGCGGATGACATTAATGGTGCTGCGAGCGAAGTCAACCTGAATGATCTCAGTGTCGCCGACTTGAGAGAGGAGGGGATTAAGGAGGAGGAAGAGGACACGGAGTCTGCTCCGGTTCAGGCAGCTCCGGCTGTGGAAGAGGTTCCTAATGCTGATACAGCTGAGGAAATTGTCGTTGCAGATGAGGCAGTTCCTGCACCCATAGAGACAGGGCTAGCAGCTCCTAACGCCGCCGATGAGGAAGAGACACTTGTCTCCACGCCTGTCGCGGATGTCCAGATTTCCCGGATACCTCGCTCCCAGTCTGCCGATCCCGATAAAGCCAGCCGTCTCTCGCGGGTGTACACCTCCTCGACGCTGCAGGATGGCACGAGCTCTCAAACGGGCGATGAATCTTCGATCAGCACCAACACTGGAGGACGCAAGAAGCGCTCGAAGTCCACCTGACCCGAACAAGGAGCTCAAGAAGCGCTCAAAGCGCAAAGTCGTCATCGATGACTTCGAGATGATGCGTGTCCTTGGCAAGGGGTGCGCAGGCAAAGTCTTGCTTGTGAGGCACAAGACGAGCTCGGATCTGTATGCTCTGAAGGCAATCACGAAGCGCCACGTCCTAGCACACCAGGAGCTGCAGCATACGTTGACCGAACAAGCCGTGCTCAGGCGGATGGCAGCAGAGTCCAAGGACCCATTCGTTGTCAAACTCTGGTGGAGTTTTCATGACAAGGAGAATTTATTTTTAGTCATGGTATGCTTCTTCATATAATGTAGAAACGCACGTTAATGGCGTTTTGTCATAGGACTTCCACCCAGGTGGCGACCTTGCCACGCAGCTTGCACGTTGGGGTAGGCTTGGTAGGGATCGTGCCCGGTTTTACGCCGCGGAGATAGTCGAGGGTGTCGAGGGCCTGCATGCAGCTGGTGTCATCTACCGCGACCTCAAACCCGAAAACATCCTGATTGGAGCAGACGGGCATATCGTATTGACGGACTTTGGCCTATCAAAAGAGTTTCCGCGCCGTGTAGCCGCGATGACTGCGCCCCCTACTCCCTCGGGGACGAGGAGCGAGTTTTACTCAGCGCCAAGCAGTGAGCCCGCGACGCCTCCTTGGATGAAAGGCGAGAAGACTCAGGACCTTGCAATTGGATGGAATGGGCAGACTGTTGGGCCTATGGACGCGACAACGACTTTCTGTGGCACAGCAGAATATTTGGCTCCAGAGGTCATCCAAGGACTGCCATACAGCTACGAGGTCGACTGGTGGAGCTTCGGCACGATGCTTTATGAGATGTTGACGGGGATTGTAAGCGTCCTGATCATAAGCTTTTACAGTTGCTGATATGCGCACCAGACGCCATTCTGGGCAAATAACCACTCCGACATGTATGTGAGGGTGCTGCAGGATGAGCTGCAGTTCCCTGAGGACAGAGCGATTGACCAGGACACTAAGAGCTTGATTAGAGGGGTGGGTGATGCTTCTTGGTCATGTTTGCAAGTCATTTATAGTTGCCCATACGTAGCTCCTGCAACGAAATCCTGCGCTTAGGATGTGCGAGCCGCGGATCAAGCGGCACCCGTACTTCTCCATGATGTGAGTTAATTACGAACAAGTCCTTCCTAATACTGATCTCCTCTTTTCCAGTGACTGGTCGCACGTGTATTACAAGCGCTACATACGTGAGGCATATTCGCTGCTGCGCGATAGATAGATGTACTTACTAGGCATTGTCCCTCTAGCCCCCTATATCCCACCCATCGATCCATCCAATGCCAGTGATACCCAGAACTTCGACGACACATTCTTGGACATGGAACCTGTAATTGACGACCCGAACGACCAGGAACAGACAGATACCGACCGCGAGCAGACCGATCCTGAGCCCACTGATGGCGAAGACTCGAACACGACGCCCTCACAATCACGTAGCCCATCGGTGCATCCAATTGACGAAAGCGTCGATGTCTTTGACGGATACTCGTTCAAGGGCCGGCATTCTGTTATCCTGGACGATGGTGACGATGATGACGCATCTGGAGAATCTGAAGGGGATGAGACGGATGAAGAGGTGATACCGGCCATCCTTACAGAGATCGTGGATACCCCTGTGCAAGCGGAGGTCGAGGAGATATCTCCTGTTGTTGATGAAGCGACTCCAGAACCGAGGACTCCTGAAGCGAGACTACAAGTCTTGCCAGAGGAGCAGCTCGCCGAGATTATCGTTCAGCCGGAAGAGGACTCTGCAACACCGGTTGAGCTTGTTGCACCATCAGATCAGACAGCCACTCCTCGCACAGAATCGCCAGTACCGACTACTCCCACGTCGCCGCCTGAAGAGATCGTCCCTGCTCCACCGGCAAAGGATACGAAGCTGAAGATCGCGAAGCCAGTTGCTACTCGGCCGGGCGCTCATCGTGCACCGCGCAATCGCCGAGAGAAGTCTGGTGTCCCTGCGCTTGACCGCTTCCTTTCCGATGGCCCTGATGAAGAAGAGGGTACGGAGAAGGAAGACGAGGATGAGGACTGGGACTTTGTCGAAGCTGGAGATGGCGAGGACCGCAATGGCACCAAGGGTACAAGCCTGTTTGCTCGGGGTGTCGTCGACCGATATAGGCTGGCCGTATTCCGCAAAGCATCTACCCCTTCGCAACGGATGGGCGGACGCTCATTTTCTGGCATGTCAAAAGAGTCTGACCTTCACGGTACCGACCTGGGAGATTCGCCCAGTCCATCAGAGAAGCATCGTGGACGTACACCTGGGTTGAAGTTCCGAAAAACACCCAGACAATTCCTCCGTGCAAAGTCTCCACCATTACCATATTCGGCCAAGTCAGGTTCTGCAGTCAAAACACTCACTCCTTCCACATCTGCCACGCTATCATCTGCATCAAGTGGTGGCCTCCTATCGCCTTCTGTTTCGGGCACGAGTTCAACACCGATGTCACCATCGCTCAAATCGAAAGAGTCAGCGACTTCAGTGGGCGAAAGTCTATCGTCGGATCAGTCAAACGGTGATACGATACCAGAAACCCTTATTTCTGAATCGACGAGGGGACCCTCGGCTGCTCATGCCGAGGAACCCGAGAAGCTCAAGAACAAAAAGCTCAAGAAGTACAAAGAAGGCGCAGAGAAAATGCTGTCCCTCTTCGCTTCTCCTCGTCAATGATCACGATCCAGACAACCGCAGGCCCGGTCCCTCCTTCCCCTTCTTGCTACCGCTGCATTTCTCACAAAGTCAAAGTCAACCAATAATCTTGTATCCTTCATCTCAAATCCCATTATCACTATGCATCGCCTCACAATTACTTACCAGCACTTTCCTTTTTCCATCGTCTTTTTTTCCATCTTTTTTTTATATCAGTTTCATCAAGGATGGTTTGCGAAGTAGAATCGCGACTGGTTTTCCTTTTTGATCCATTACATATGGACTGGCTCGGGTGCTCGTTTTACGTTTTCTAATTGATTGCGTCTTTCTGTCATTACTGTTTTGCTTAGGATTTCAATCGTATTGCATCTAAATAATCGGTCGGTTTGATACCAGTTTGCTATGTCATTTTGTGGAAGATGTGATCATAATAATTTGACTTGTTCGCAGTTTCTAAGTGCCCCTTGAACGTGTATGTGCACAGTAAGTACTCTAAATATTAATGTTATTGCGGACGCCTCATCACCGGCCGTTCAGGCCTTATAATATTATGTCGAGTTCAATAGTATCTGTGCTAATATTGACATTGGGATCATCGTGGTAGTTTGGTCTCTTGTCGTAAGTGATGCAGCTACAATATCTCCAGCGTCTTGACGTTCGTCATGTCACCAACAGAAGCTATGTCCTTGACCCGTGCGGTGATGTTGTGATCCGAAGCGACCCTCTTGTACTCCCCACTCCACTGCTGCGCCAAAAGGCTGTCCGAGGCGAACAATCAACCTCAACGCTCGCGACTGGAAGTCCAAACCATCCGGCTCTTTTTCTCCGGGAGGCGGATCGTCTACCGGGGACTTGGGCGCAGACTCATACGCGCTCTGTGCGTCGTCTTCGTCCACGCTCTGTGCGTCGTCTTCGTACGCGCCCTGCGCATCATGGTCTGCAAAATCAGGCAGCCCGAGATCATGACGATTCCACGGACACGAGCAAAAATGTCTGCAGAGTGGGCCGCGCCGGCGGGAATAGAATTAGTCTGGCTTCTGTAGTGATTGTCAGGTTTTTCTTAAAAGCTAAACGAACCCCCCAGAAGTCGATGTTCAAGTTGTCTACGACCCCAAAGCACCCACCAGTGGACCACTCGAGGTCGCTGTCCTTCGCAGCCTCGTCAATCATGCACATGATGTATTGGTGAGATTCGACGGCTTCCATCACTCAATCGGCGCGGAGTAATACATCACAACCGTCCCATCGCCTTTGGTTGATGGTTTGCCATAACGAATTCAAGTCCCAGCCGAAGAGCTGTGCAGTACATCATCAATCAGTGAAAGTGTTCTGTGGCTTCGCAGTGACGCACCGGTGTAAATATCTTCAATCTAGGTTCAAAAAGTGCTCTGCGAGAGAATAAGTCGGTGATATCGGTTATACTATCGTTGAGTCGATCGTCTTCGATGTACTGCCCGTCCTCGAAGGCAAGTATTGCAAGCTGCACACATAGATACGACTGACGAGTGTGTTTGAGAGTGGGAAAACTCATGAGGTCTGACATAAAGCTCACGTTGACAACTCTGCATGTATCTGAGTGTTGATAGGCGGTGGTGAGGTCTTGAACTCGCCTCATTGCCTCATTGCGGTGACTGGCATCGAAAAGTGCAACAGCCTAGGTAAATTGAAGCCTTAGTATGACAAACTGACTATGAAAACTGTGGCGAGACTACCTTGATCAATAGTAGAAGACTGACGGTAATCGGATCACGATCCGAAAATATGAAAGCCAGTTCGAAAGCTTCCATCGCGTCCCAAAGCTGCTTGTTGCCGCATGGGGCGATACCCTTGGAAATGTAGCCCAATAACGAGGGCTGGATGGCAATTGACTATGTCGTTAACGTCAATAACGTCATGATATGCAGAGCGTCTGACCTTGACTGAGTCTTGAAGCGCCTTGTCTCACTCGGAGTTTCGCGCCCTTACAACTGATCGATTGCCATACGAGTTATGCGTGTTTCCACCTATGTCGATCTCTTGGGTCAGCAGGTCTTCAGCGATATGCAGGTCCCCAGTAATGTAGACCGTTGTGTTTATAGCAAGGATCTGCATGAAGTAAGCTCACGTTTCGTGATAAGTACACGAATCAAAGGCAAACGGCTCACGTCAACTAATGAGTGATTGCCGTCACTGCCAGTTACTTCGTCAGTCTCCGAAGCTTCATCAATTTCCGAGGCTTCGTCAGTTTCCGAGGGGTGAATATTTGAACTATCGTGATCGCCAGTGGGCTCGTCGGTGATATCGTGACTGCGCGGTTGTGTGCCGTCGCCGATAACAATGCGAATGAACAGACAGACAGAAAAATTACGGGTGAGAGTGTACCTGTGTTTCACTAGGAGCAGGGAGTTGCTGGCGCTGAGCTTCTTCATCGTCTTGTATCATTTCCTCCACCTTGAGATACTCAAGTATGTTCTTGATAGACCAGAGCCGAACTTTCGTATCACGGTCTAGTAGTGGGGGCACAGTATGGATGATAGTGGTTGTTGGGAGACACTGGGAGTTTTATGCTGGGGTACTTCCTGTTGACGGGATCGAGCTGGCTCGTGGGATGATGCTAGTAAGTTTCTGAAGTTGGGTGTGGTGATAACGAGCATGGGAGGAGAGTCCCAATATGAGGAGGGGAATCATGCACCCAAAATGGGTGTGATAGCGAGCATGGGTAGGCAGCATATGTGATGTGGGTGGAGAGTATGAGAGTGGAAGAAAGCACGTAATATA
>JABCPV010000304.1:0-44665 GCA_016584345.1 Suillus ampliporus
AATCATCTTCCAAAGTTAACCACCACCACTGTCATACTCCCCTAGCCAAAGATCAATTTTTTCAGCCTTCATATGACTTGCCTGGCTTTAACTAGGACTTATTTTTGAGGTTATCAATCCATCCGAACACGATGGTCATGCCAGATTTCTCCCCAAAAATCATCTTCCAAAGTTATCAGTTCTCAAACAGCATGTTTATGCTAAGTCTATGAAATGGTATGAAATGAATGACATTCAAATGCTCAAGGTTTCCCAGGGGATGGAGATCCAGCAACTGCTGCCTGTCTTCCCAGGATGCAGCATTCCAGAACCTTCTGGCTGTTTAAATGTGTAAGATGTATGACAAGGCCCATTGGTGCACTCAAAGGTGTAGACTCTGGACTTGCTGGCAGATCACCAAGCATTCCCTACACCACAGCCAGGACATTGTAGGGGTAGGTAACCACCCCACGGGTGATGGTCAACATAGGTCCAACAGTACTTGGTCACTGTCAGTTGGTCCTTGTCTGACATCATCAAGAAGATATCTGTGTGGCGTCCAAGCTTGAAGGATTGCCCTAGCATGTGCTGAAAAGAGTTGCAAATCGCAAATTGCACAATGAGTACAATCTCGCAGAATGTAAAAAGGAGATGCGATGTAAAACTAGGCTGGAAGCGAGGTACAGTAAAGGCAATGGCGGCACTCAAACAGTGACTGGAATAGACTCAGTTAGAAGTGCAAAGGGTAAGCAAAAGTAGAAACATACCAAATAATAGACATCTGCAAGTTTTTGAATGACTCGATGTTATTGACCAGGGCACCGCAGCAAAAGAATCATAAGTATGATTCTGACGTGTGATCGATGAGGCCCTGCCATGGTTTGAGAATGATTTCTAAAAACTATTAACATATTAGTAGTTGAAGTCACCATAAGAATAAAAAAACAACTCACATTATCGACGGGTGCAGCAATGTATTTTTTTTTACCTTCGTACCCTGCAAATGGGTTGCCGTTATCATTGTCCATGTGGTTGGAGATGCCTATCACCACATGGTCCCACTTGCCTTGGTTCTTGAGAGCATGTACCATGGTATGTATGCCTCGTTGATAGCCGTGGGCCTTTGCGGTTGTGGTGATATCAAACACCACCTCATGATACTTGATCCTGCCACACGGGAAGTATGGCTTGAGGAAATGATATGCAAGCTCAAACGATCCACCTGTAGCATTGTAGTCCACTATCTTGAGGTGAATGAAAAGAACGGGTGCTGAAGAGATTTTGGCGTGGAGGGAAAGCTCCGGGGTGCTGAGGATGTTCAGGAACCTGTCCAGTACTGGCTGTCCGTTGGAGTAGTAGAAACCCTGTCAAATAACTCCACATTATTTACTAATGAGCCACAGCAAAAAAACCATAACCATGATTCTTTTGTATAGTCAATAAGAACTTGCCATGATGTAAGAACTACTTCTGAGAACTATGAGTTTGTGAGTTATTGAAAACATTGGAATAGAAAGGTACTAACATTATTGATATGCATAGCAAAGTATTTCTTGGAAGTACCTGAATACTCTGTAAAAGGATTGCCAAGGCCCTTGTTTGTGTGGTTGGAGATGCTAACAAAACTCAGTAAGAACCTTGCTTCCAGAGGTTTCATATAAGTGTGTCCATAGCTTATTTATAACTAGCAACCTTTGCTGTCAAACACCCCACAAGTAGAGTCATAATCTACCAGCTTAAGGTGGATGAAGAGAGTGGAGGCAGAGGAAATTTGTATGTAAAGGGACACCTTGAGGGTGACATGAATAGTTAAGAATGTATCTAAGAACAGTTTCCCACCAGAGTAGAAACCCTGTAGAATATATGAATCACAATAATTATAAATGATTTTAATGACTTACAAAGTATGGCAATCAGTTAGGCCTATTCCCTCACTGCCAATGTGGCAACATATACATTTGAAAGTTATATGATCACCCAGGGTGGCCTGCCAAAATGCTTTGGAGATTTTCATACAGTTAATGCATATGATCCATGGGCACTCATTACAGCAAAAAAGTGAACTGATCTGTCCCAACTAATGATACACAACTAAGTCAATTGAATTTTAGTGGGCAATCAATTTTCATTCTGGTACATCTATTGATGATACTTATATCAAAGTCATTTACAATGATGAATCTTTTGTTTCCATTTGTGTGAGTGTGGATATTTTGATATGATTTGAGATGATACTCACTAAATTGAAATAGAATGCATTCTTAATTTAGTTAGTATCACTTGACTCAACATGTTTATGATGTTTTTTTTTAATTGATGTTTTTCATGAGTTTGAACTTGGGGTCTGGAAGGCTATCTTTATTCACCTCTTATATGTTCTTTATGCACAGGAAGGTGACATAATTCAAGACTTAAATAAATGTTGAGTAATTATATTAACAAGTTCGCTAATAATCAAAAATAAAGCTATCAGATAATCACTCCTTTTAGTCAAGGCACTATTTGACACATACATTCTATTAGTCGATACTAAGACTATTAATGGTGAAAATTATGAAAGTCATTAATTGTAAAATATAAAACATTACAACAAGAATGAGAAGTTACCAATAACATACAATAATGTAGAACATGCATTGGCTTGAGCTGTGTTTGCTATCATAGAATTAGCATTATTATATTAATACTATGTATTTATATATCATACTTGGCACATTAATCTTTATCTTTATCCAAGTCAGCCTTATCTTGGCTATAATCTATATTAAGAGAAGTATAAGTTATGCTCTGATCTTGCTCTTAGTATATAAAAACTATATAATAGTGTCTAAGCCAGATCTATTAGGGTCCTGATAAGAAGTACATCATCAATATCTGCATCCTTTATAATAATATGCAATATAATATTTTTCAAAGGTATTTAAAATCAATAATTTACTTAAGCTAATGTTCTAGAAAAAAAAATTATTATTATTTAAGATGTGAAAATAAAATGGGTGAAAATAAAGCAAAGAGTGTAAACCTCATTGATTTAGATTAGCAAGGTAGGTCTTGTTACAGTAATGCTGGTGCCCCATCTCTTTTCCTTTTCATCACATGACCACTTACTTTATTTACTCATTTTTACCGATTATTCACATGTCAAAGCACATGAACACTTCCATAGATTTCCATGATGTTCCATTGTATGATTCCTCTTTTCCCCCTTTGTACTTTACTAGCTATGCTTTCCTTTTCTGATTTGGTCTGTACACATTCTGCTTACCTATATAAATCCTGTTGTCTACACTTGTATTTCCTTAACTTGAATCTACTAGGTTTTACCTGATAGAACCTTTGATCCAATCTAGTGAGCCCTTGAAACTTGACCCAGTCTTTGAACTCTTGAACTTGATCTAGCAAGTGTTACAGTAATGCTGGCACCTCATATATTTTCCTTTTATCACATAACTGCTTACTTCGCTTACTCATTCTTACTGCACATTCACATGTCAAAGCACATGAATGCTTCCATAGATTTTCATGATGTTCCATCATACAATTCCTTTTTTTCCTCTTTTGTACTTTACCAGCTATGCTTTCCTTTTCTGACTTGGTCTGTGTGCATTCTGCTTACCTATATAAACCTTGTCATCTACACCTGTATTTTACTCAACTTGAATCTACTAGGTTTTACCTGATAGAACCCTTAATCTGATCTAGCAAGCTCTTGAAACTTGACTAGCCTTGAACCTTGATCTTGATCTAGTGAGCCCTTGAAACTTGACTGGTCTCTGAACCTTTGGATACTGTTATCTTGATCATCCTTTATTGGATCATAATAGAAGAACTATCCTAGTCATGACAGCAAGCTCTTGAAACTTAACTAGCCTTTGATTTCTTGAATGTTGTTACCTTGATCATGCTTTATTAGATCATAAGAGAAGAACTATCCTAGTCATAACAGGTCTGACAATAATAAGTTGTTTTTGTAATTCTTAAGGATTTTGTAAATTTGGCATACCATGGTTTGAAATGCTATCTTAAATAAACAAAACAAAGAGGGAAATAGAAGACACATTATTAGTATCTGAAAAAGATATATATAATAAGAGGGCGCTCTAGAAGTAGTCTTGGACTGTCTAGTGGCTTGAGGTGCATATACAAAAGGTGCTAGAGTAGTGGGAGTGATAATGACAGAGTCTGGGACTAGAATAGAAGGTGTTTGAAGAACCATGCCTAACACACTTCAGTTCAGAGTTAGTTGCACACTATATTGAGTATCTAAGACAATTATACAGTATCTTGAGTTGAGAGTCAGTTGCCCAAAGAGCAATGACACTAAACTCACTACCTAAGGTTGAAGATTTAGTAAACAAGTGCAAATAATTATACTATATAATGTTACAAAAGCTTTAGTGACATGACTGACACTTTTGTAATTTAACTGACACTTCACTAACACTTCACTAATAATGCTCAATCAACAACTAACAGAAGGAGTGGATGGGTGCTAATACAGAGCACCATAAGTTGCACTATGACTATGTGGCCAGGGTAGGTAACTATATTGATGACTCTGGTTCATCCTCTGTGGAAAATCAGCTAATAAATATGAGGACAATAGTAGGAATCCAATTTAATCAAGTTTCCATTTGTATATAAGTTATAAGTTATTATGGATGCAATTAGTAGCTAAGAATAGAACCAATGTGTAACATAGATTCATATTTGATATGTGACCTTCTGATATATAGACCCCTATGTACTTCTCTGTACTGCATATGATTTTAATTTATAAATAAACAAGACAGATTCAATTGATCATTACCAAACATTGTGTTAGTTATGGTGATTGAGCATCTTATGGTGCGAGTTATTTATCTTATGATGATGTTTACTCTATTGGACTCTTACTTAGTATATTGTGTAACTTACTTACTTGATTAGATATTGTTTATACTTATTTACATAGACTCGCCCATAGGTAGCCAGTCCTGTGTTGGTTGCTCTTCAGCAACTGACACTGGACTAAGTCCTATTCACTCTCATTAGCTCACTTGTAGCTTGGTTCTTCTAGGTAATCTAATAGGTTATGAGCCCTGTGCTTTAAGGACCTCAAGTCACTTGTTCCTCATCCAACTACTGCTCCAATCCTTTCTTAGTGGTTTCCATCGCATTCTACGGCCCAGAAAACCCTAATCCTTGTGTCTGAGCACCATTTGGACTGTTGGAACACCCCTTGTGTTGCTTTTGACAAGTTCAACCAAGTGGCTCTGTTGAAAATTTCCAGAGCCCCATTTGGTCATCTGACCCCTGTCACTTCTTGCTCATCCCTGTTGCTTCCAGTGCTTCCCAAGGCATCCACACACCTTCCTTGACATCCTGCATCGCCCTAGACCCTCCTGTTTGTCACTCAGTTCCTTCCTATGTCAGTCATGACTATCACTCAACTCACTTCTTTCAATGATCTAATCTGAAGATCTGAAATGGAGTCTTACCTGCACTCTAAGAAGAAGAAGACTAAGAAGTGCTCCAGGAAGACTCAGAGTCCCTCAGAGCCCACATCATTGCCTACTCCCACTTCCATTCCTTGCCCTATCACCTCTACCATCACCGAGTTGGCTGGCAATGCTTGTCTTCCCTCTTTTGACCCTTCTGGCACTATCTGTCCTCTCCAATGTGATCTTTGTTGCACCCATCAGTGGCAGCAATACAGCCTTTTTTGATGGCTCCACTATTCCTCTATCTAAATATGCCTCTGCAGCCACCACCATACCTCTGGACATCGACCTACGGCACAGGAGACCTGCCCACCATCACGTGGCAGGTGTCAAGAAGCTTATTGATCATGACATGGTCACTGGACTCAAGCTTGACTCCAAGACAATGCCTGATCCTATCTGCGAGCCATGCCTAGCTGGCAAGATGAATGCAAACCCATTCCCCTCCTCCCAATGGCGTGCCTCTCGACCTCTGGAGCTTGTCCATACTGATGTCCATCAAGTTCCCTACCTCAGCTTCTCTGGCTATCGCTATTAAAGCTCAAGATCCTCAGAGATGACAAGGATGGGGAGTACATGAGCAATGCCTTCCTTGACTTCACTACTCAGTGTGGCATTGAGAGGCAGCACACTGTTCGTGCTAGACCACAGCAGAATGGGGTTGCTGAGAGAGCTAACAGAGTCCTCTCTGAGTGCATCACAGCTATGCTGAATGAGTCTGGTCTTCCCAAGGCCTTCTGGGGTGAGTGTCTGGCTGCTCTGGTCCATGTCTGGAACAGATGTCCCACTGAGGCCCTGGACAAAGCCACTCCCTATGAGCTTTGGAATAGGAGGAAGCTTGTGTTAGTTATGGTGATTGAGCACCTTATGGCTTACTGATCTCTGGTACCTGTTTCATTTCCAGACTCATTTCCTTATGAATCTGATTTACTTTACTTGATCCACTCATACTTATATTACTTATCATTAGTATTCCTACAGTATATAAACTTTGGTATATTCATGTAAAACCTCAGTTTGAATATTATACATAGTCCTGCTCATTTATGACCCTCTGGACTTGAGTTCTCCAACTCCTGTCAACCTCCAATACTAGACTTGGGTAGATCGCTAAGTCTACTTCTATTACCGGCTCTACCTTCGGGTAGTCTACTCCTGTCTCCTTCTGCTAATGGCTCTGGCCTTAAGCAGTCTATTCCTCAGATAGCATCTTTTGTACTACCGGGTCAGATACGACCAGATGCATAGCATAGTACTACTGGACCCCTGGAAATTAGGGGCACGTACTCAAGTAAGGGGCACAGTGCACAAGCTAAAGCCAAGCCCCTCAGATCTAGTCCTCCCTTGAGCATGGCCATAACAACTCTTTAGTATATACAACTGATTAGCAACTGACACTGGACATTATGAGTCCTGTTCACTCTCATTAGCTCACTTGCAACTTGGTTCTTCCAGTTATTCTAACAGGTTATGAGCCCTATAACACTATGGATTTAGATGTGTCATATCAGGGGGAAGTGTTAGTTGATAATCCGCTCTCATCTAACAAGCCCTTGACTTATGTATTAGAATAACTGGAAGGATCAAGCCACAAGTGAGCTAATGAGAGTGAACAGGACTTAGTCCAGTATCAGTTGCTATTCAATTGTGTGGACTAATGAGTGTACTGGACCTTAGTCCAGTGTCAGTTGCTGAAAGTCACACAATATACTAAGTAAGAGTCCAATAGAGTAAGCATCATCATAAGACAAATAACTTGCACCATAAGGTGCTCAATCACCATAACTAACACTCCCCCCTGATGGTGTACCTCTTTACATCAAGTCAGTCCCATCATATGACAGAACAGCTGCACCTTGGGTGGAGCCAATGCCTTGATCAGGATGTCAGCAGGCTGGTCAGCAGTGGACAAAAAGGTAGGTGCAATCAGCTGCTTGTGGACCATATCTCTAAGCCAATACCAGCTGAGATCAAGTTGCTTCATCCTGCCATGGTGTTCTGGGTGTTTAGCCACAGAGATGGCACTCTGGTTGTTAATCCTAAGAACAGAGGGTGCAGAGGCAGGGAAACTCATCTCACACAAGAGATTTCACATCCAGTGGATTTCCTCACCAGCCTTAACTGCAGCCATGTACTCTGTTTCCTGCGCCATAGGTCGAAGTCCAGAGGTATGGTGGTCGCTGCAGAGGCATATTCAGATAAAGGAATAGTGGAGCCATCAAGGAAAGCTGCATTGCTGCTACTAATGGGTGCAACAAAGAGGGTGGTACCTGCAGGACGCTGAAAGGACATCCTAGATGAGTCAATGGTGACATGGAAGCCACTATTGCGAGTCAGATAGAGGACAGAGAGCAGGTTGTTGCGAAGGTCAGGGACATGCAAGACTCTTGAAAACTCAACAGGTCTAACACTCTTTCCATCAATGACTGGGTGAAAGACCACAGTGCCAACCCCAGCTGAATAGATAGTGTTGTGGTCGGCTAGCCTGATAGGGACACAACATGGGGTGTAATTGCGAAGCCAGTGACGATGAGGAGTCATGTGAGAGGTGGCACCTGTGTCTGCATTTCAATCAGCTCCAGCATCAAGTTGGAGAGGACAAATAGTGCTGGAAGGGTCAAAAGAGCAAAGACAAGCATTGCCAGCAAACTCGGTGATGGTAGAGGCGATAGGGCAAGGAATGGAAGTGGGAGTGGGCAATGTGAGCTCTGAGGGACTCTGAGTCTTCCTGGAGCGCTTCTTAGCCTTCTTCTTCCTACTACAATGCTGTGTAGAGTGCATCAATGCACGGGTAGACCAGATCAGAACAGGATCATCCTCAATAGCATCAATGTGCAACCTTTGCTGAACTAAGCAAGCCAGATAGAGTTCCCCAGCAGCCTGGTCTGCTCTGACATCCCACAAGGCTTGTAAGGAAGCTTGGGAGTCAGCAGGATGCCTCTCAGAGCCACAGATTAGCAGCCATAAGCCCTTAGAGTGCAGGTAAGACTCCATATCAGATCTCCAGATTAGATAATTGGAAGAAGTGAGTTGGATGATAGTCATGGCTGACATAGGAAGGGACTGGTTGCCAAGCAGGAGGGTCTAGGGCGATGCAGAACGTCAAGGAAGGTGTGTGGATGCCTTGGGGAGCACAGGGAGCGACAGGGGTAAGCAAGGAGCAGGAGTCAGATGACCAAATGGGGCTCTGGAAATTTTCAACAGAGCCACTTGGTTGAACTTGTCAAAAGCAACACAAGGGGTGTTCCAACAGTCCAAATGGTGCTCAGACACAAGGATTAGGGTTTTCTGGGCTGTAGAATGCAATGGAAAACACTAGGAAAGGAATGGAGCAGTAGTTGGATGAGGAACAAGTGACTTGAGGTCCTTAAAGCACAGGGCTCATAACCTGTTAGAATAACTGGAAGGATCAAGCCACAGGTGAGCTAATGAGAGTGAATAGGACTTAGTCCAGTGTCAGTTGCTGAAGAGCAACCAACACAGGACTGGCTACCTATGGGCGAGTCTATGTAAATAAGTGTAAACAATACCTAATCAAGTAAGTAAGTCACATTATATACTAAGTAACAGTCCAACAGAGTAAGTATCATTATAAGGTGCCCAATCACTATAACTAACAGTTGATAATGAGATTGAGGATGCTGACTTGGCTGCAGAATTTCACATGGCTTATTCAGTCAACTCATCCTCTGAGCCTCTCTCTTACAAGGAGGCATTGACTCAAGTGGATGCTGAGCAGTGGAACCAGGCAGCTCTTGAGGAGCTCAATTGCCTGTCTTTGTTGATGATATGACCTTTGCATCGAAATCCTCTTCTGCAATTGATCAGACCATCAAGGACTTGTCTCAGCACTTCAAGCTGAGAGATTTAGGCCCTACCACCCAGCTACTAGGCATCAAGATAGACAGAGATCGCTCCAAGCCCTCCATCACCATCTCCCAGCAGCAGTACTGTTTTGACATCCTTGATTGATTTGGCATGGCTGATTGCAAGCCTGTCTCCACTCCCATGCAGCCTAATCATCGACTCACTCGTTCTCAGTGTCCCCAGACTCCTGATGAGACTTTGGTGAACATGCAGAATTTAAACCTTCACCAGTACTTTCGATGCAGGCATCATCTTCAACCACATCTCCAGGAGTGGTCTGTCCCGCTTTTCCACCCAGTGACTAAAGGAGCATGAGGTGAAAATAATACACAACAGTGCGATTGAACATACCGCAACATCTGAGATTTCAGTTGTCTGATTGACAGTGGTGACTGTGTCTGTGGAACGAGCCACAGTAGTTCTGGCAGATTCATTTGGAGCGAGATTTGCATCTATATCAACTGCATCCAACAGGATCTCACTATCAACCAGCTAGAGCAGGATGAGTAAGATAAGTTAGTAGACACACAACCGTATGCAGGGACACACCGTGGTATCTGTCAATGATATGGTCTGATTATTTTTGTCCATTGAATGAACAGGTGTCGGGCTTTGTGATTCCTTGGGCACATCACTTCCATCCATAGAGGAATTGACTGCATGTAGCAGCCATTGAAGATCCTCTTCGGAAACACAGCCATGAAATGCACCGCACAGATCGTATTCATTACAGTTAGTCGTGTGATAGGCATTCCAATCAACTTCATCGCAGATCAGAGACAGATCAAGGTGATTCATGGTGGACCACATATGTAATGTTATGATATCATTGCCCTTCCTATTCTGTAGGGACTTGAAGGTTACATTATGATCCTTTTCCAGGATCTCACAACTCCTATCATGGAAGGCGCCGACCTTATGGTCCAACCATAGATAGTAATCCAGTGCTGGAGACCTAAATCCAGCTTCGAGAGAATCTGCAGATCCTTGAGCATCCGCGAAAAATGTGATGCGCACATTGGTGCATATAGTCCATGACAGAAAGGTATGTATCTCATAGTTGTATAGCCAGAAGATTTCGAGAGTCAGTCAGGTGGGTCACAATCTTTCTGTAGAGTCCATGAACACTCCCCATCCACATCTTTGATTGTCCCCTTTGATTTCATCAGCATTCCTAGATTTTTTTTGCTCCAGTGACGGAATGTGAATGAGGGATCCATGGATTAGATGTTCTGTGGTGACAGAGAGACACTATGGGGCACAGAGAAAAATGTAGGGTAGCAGTAATTCAAAATGAAAATAAAATGCAGTGACAATGCAACACAATGTGTTCTTGGTATGGCAGGGGGTGGCTCTGAAAATCTAAATCGTTCCTGGTATAGCGTGCAGATCAGTGGCAGTGTGCCAACTCGCTACAAGATCGCTCCAAGCTTACCCAAATGATTATTGTATGTGATTGATTGGTCGAGCGCTTCATCAGAACATGATCCGATTGGATGCAATGAATTAGACCCTCGAATAAACCTGCAGCAATTCTGCATCAAGTTAATGCCTAAGCCCAAAAGTGTTATTTGCCGCTCAATACTACAAGAGGATCCGTGAAAATCGGACACTTTTCAATGATCATATGCTAATACAAATTGATATTGTGCATTGCATTGTTACATAAAGTCATTATGCAATGTTCTTTGGCTCTATGAGGTCGGATCAATGTCACCCGTTAGATGCAGCATACAGTCAATTCAACATACCACATCTACACAAGCTGGGCACCTGTAATAGCTCGTTCCCTCATGATCCCATGAATCTGTCTCCACCAGGATATCTCTCCATGCCTCCAGGATACTACTATGCATCCTGCACCTCTCTTAAGAGCAACTTTGCTCAAGAATAAATAGATCCATTGCCGACCACCCCAAATGGACCACCATGGCAAATTGGCATGGTAAACATGGTGAGGAACTCTGTCTGCAACTGAATATCATCGTATATAGCCGGCAACACTGGTGTAGGACGTTGATCTACCCAAAGTTCAAGAGAATCCAGGCATTTTTGATTGAACCACTGTTTGCATTTCCTGCAGTATCACTGGGAGATGCTGGGACAGTATAGCGTAAGATCACATGCATTGCAGTGACACTGTGATGCTCGCTGTGGATTCTGGAGATTTCAAACAGATAAGAATTTTACACAGGGGAAAACAATATGCCATAGCCTTACACTAAGATTCATACCATGAAGGCACACTTTTGTCCTGCTCTTCACAAATTTTATTTCCACATTCCAACGATGGTATGGGGTGTCAGGTGGTAGTTGACATTGTGAAATGTTGCCTTCATCATAGCTGACGATTAAAGCATGGTCTGACATGAACAGGAATGCGTCAAATGGTGGGTAATTGATCACCTTCCACACACCTTCCACACATGTCATATCCACTAAAGATATGTGGTCGCTGAGCACAAGCTCATACTCGCCCATGTATTGAGCCAGGCTGCATTCAATGTGTTAGTATCCTGGCAGCTATTGTGCGAATGACAGAATAATGCACTCTACTCCATTATCCTCCAAGTCCATCCGTCTGTAATACCACTGTATGTCCAGCCAGACATCCTTCATCAGACTACATTAGGAGTTCGGGTGTGTCTGAATGTTTAGTATGCTCACATGGGTGTCCCCTTGTTCCTTGAAATATATTTTGGCGACCTTGCCATACCAATAAGACATGATGGGCAAGCTTCCATCTTCTTTTGGCACCGCCTGTACATCATCTGGGAAGATTGCAATACTAACAAGGTGCATGTCAGCATCTTGAACATGAAAAGCAAATGAAATTAAGATCACATGTTTCCCCCACCCTAAGTAAGAGACATAGGGCTGCCTGCCTGAAGTCTAGGCAAAAACTTTTCCAACTTTGTATTAGAATAACTGGAAGAACCAAGCCACAAGTGAGCTAATGAGAGTGAACAGGACTTAGTCCAGTGTCAGTTGCTATTCAGTTGTGTATACTAATGAGTGTACTGTACCTTAGTCCAGTGTCAGTTGCTGAAGAGCAAGCAACACAGGACTGGCTACCTATGGGCGAGTCTATGTAAATAAGTGTAAACAATACCTAATCAAGTAAGTGAGTCACACAATATACTAAGTAAGAGTCCAATAGAGTAAGCATCATCATAAGGTAAATAACTCGCACCATAAGGTGCTCAATCACCATAACTAACACTTTGTTACCACAGTTAAAACCCTATATCTGGGTTGTGAAGGTGATCAATGCTTCACACAGCCAACCTTGTGGTTCCATCGGCAGAAACAGGCTCAGATGCCCATGCACTTGCAGAAAGAGCTCAGGGCCTATTATCAGAAGTTCTACCACGTATCTTCTTTCCTTATAGACAAAAAGTGTCTGGCAGAGACCAAGTGGGACCATCTTTTCATGGATGGGATCTGTAAGGACATTAACAAATCTATCCGCACTTGCCTAGCAATCAAGCTACCATATCACCATCCCAATGAACCATATCCTATAGTAAAAATCCTTGAAGTGGCCCAATTCCTACTCCCAGACACCACTCCATCATTACCACCAGTACCAGTCCCAACCCCATCCGCTCCGCAGCAATCGGCCACTCCAACGCCTCAGGTACAACCGACACAACCACCTGCCCATCAGCAACCTGCAATGGGCTCAGTAGTCAAGCAGGAGTACACATTCTGTCAGGGACAAGGCCTGGAAACCCGAGCACACAAGTTGTGCAGAGGTACAGATCACTTCATGTGGAGATGCCTAGAAGCAGAGGCATACATCTACAACAGTAAGTGCAAGTGACATGAGATCAGCAGCCAGATATGTATGGCTGATGGGGCATGTATCCTTGGGCACCAGAACGATGGGAGGACCCTAAAAGAGCATATTGACAATCACTTACAGGAACCCGCATCTACACCAATGCCTCGTGTCCCATGGGGTCAGCATGATCCGCCCCCTCATTCAAATGTAACCGCAATACTCCCCACCCTTGTCATCTCTGAGGATCTTGAGTTTTTGCTCTGACTGGTTCTCAGCATACACCTACCAAGTGATGGTGGGCCAGTCTCCTGTGCCACAGGTTGATGTCCAGAGGTATGGTGGTCGCTGCAGAGGATATTCAGATAGAGGAATGGTAGAGCCATCTAAGAATGCTGCATTGCTGCTGCTGATGGATGCAACAAAGAGGGTGGTGCCTGCAGGACACTGAAAGGACATTCTAGACAAGTCAATGGTGACATGGAAGCCACTATGGCGAGTCAGATAGAGGACAGATAGCAGGTTGTTGAAAAGGTCAGGGACATGCAAGACTCTTGAAAACTTGACCAGTCTAACACTCTTTCCACCAATGATTGGATTGAAGACCACAGTGCCCACCCCAGCTGAATAGACAGCAGTATGGTCAGCTAGCCTAATTGGGACTCGATATGAGGTGTAGTTGCGAAGCCAGTGACGATGAGGAGTCATGTGGGAGGTGGCACCTGTGTCTGCATTCCAGTCCACTTCTGCATCAAGCTGAAGAGGGCAGATAGTGTTTAAAGAACCAGGCCTATCACACTTGAGTTCAGAGTCAGTTGCACACTATATTGAGTATCTAAGATAAGTGTACAGTACCTTGAGTTAAGAGTCAGTTGCACAAAGAGCAATGACACTGAACTCACTAGCTAAGGTCGAAGAGTTGGTAGAAGTGAGTTGAGTGATAGTCATAGCTGACATGGGAAGGAACTGGGTGGCAAGTGGGAGGGCCTAGGGTGATGCAGGACGTCAAGGAAGGTGTGTAGATACCTTGGGGAGCACTGGGAGCGACAGGGGTAAGCAAGGAGTGACAGGGGTCAGATGACCAAATGGGGCTCTGGAAATTTTCAACAGAGCCACTTGATTGAACTTGTCAAAAGCAACACAAGGGGTATTCCAATAGTCCAAATGGTGCTCAGACACAAGGATTAGGGTTTTCTGGGCTGTAGAATGCAATGGGAACCACTAGGAAATGAATGGAGCAGTAGTTGGATGAGGGACAAGTGACTTGAGGTCCTTAAAGCACAGGGCTCATAACCTGTTAGAATAACTGGAAGGATCAAGTCACAGGTGAGCTAATGAGAGTAAACAGGACTTAGTCCAGTGTCAGTTGCTAAAGAGCAACCAACACAGGACTGGCTACCTATGGGCAAGTCTATGTAAATAAGTGTAAACAATACCTAATCAAGTAAGTATTAGAATAACTGGAAGGATCAAGCCACAAGTGAGCTAATGAGAGTGAACAGGACTCAGTCCAGTGTCAGTTGCTATTCAGTTGTGTATACTAATGAGTGTACTGTACCTTAGTCCAGTATCAGTTGCTGAAGAGCAAGCAACACAGGACTGGCTAGCTATGGGCGAGTCTATGTAAATAAGTGTAAACAATACCTAATCAAGTAAGTGAGTCACACAATATACTAAGTAAGAGTCCAATAGAGTAAGCATCATCATAAGGTGTCCAATCACCATAACTAACAGTAAGTGAGTCACATCATATACTAAGTAAGAGTCGAATAGAGTAAGCATCATCATAAGGTGTCCAATCACCATAACTAACAGTTCCCCCTGATTGTGCACCTCTTCACATCAAGTCAGTCCCATCATACGACAGAACAACTGCACCTTGGGTCAAGCCAAAGCCTTGGTCAGGATGTCAGCAGGCTGGTCAGCAGTGGACACAAAGCTTGGTGCAATCAGCTGCTTGTGGACCCCATCTCTAAGCCAATACCAGCTAAGATCAAGTTGCTTCATCCTCCTATGGTGCTCTGGGTGCTTGGCCACAGAGATGGCACTCTGGTTGTCAATCCTAAGAACAGAGGGTGCAGAGGCAGGGAAACCCATATTAGAAGAACTGAAAGGATCAAGCCACAAGTGAGCTAATGAGAGTGAACAGGACTTAGTCCAGTGTCAGTTGCTATTCAGTTGTGTATACTAATGAGTGTACTGTACCTTAGTCCAGTGTCAGTTGCTGAAGAGCAACCAACACAGGACTGGCTCCCTATGGGCGAGTCTATGTAAATAAGTGTAAACAATACCTAATCAAGTAAGTGAGTCACACAATATACTAAGTAAGAGTCCAATAGAGTAAGCATCATCATGAGGTGTCCAATCACCATAACTAACAACCCATCCCAAACAAGAGATTTCACATCTAGTGGATTTCCTTACCTGCCTCAACTGCAGCCATGTACTCTGCTTCAGTAGTAGACAAGGCAACAATGGATTGAAGCTTGGATAACCAAGAGACAGCACCAGGGCCAATCTTGACAAGATATCCACCAGTAGAGCAACCAGTGTCCTTGCATCCACCATGATCAGCATCAGAGAAGGTTGAAAACAGTTCAGAGCAGTTGGGATCAGGTGCATAGGTAATGGAGTAGTGTGCAGTGCCCTTGAGATAGCCAAGGAGGTGCTTGACAGCTTGCCAATGACTGGCCAGGATTAGAATTGAATCTGGCAAGACAGCCAACAGTGTAGGCAATGTCTGGTCTGGTGGTGGTGGGCTAGATACATCAGAGCACCTACTGCTTCGAGGTAAGGAGTGGATTGCATGTCTCGAGTCTGTCTTGAGGCCTGTATGTGTATTTCATGCTGTTTATACTGCGTCTTATGAATCCTTGCAAGTTCCCACTTCCATTCACCCCTCTTGACAACGCCTTTCAAAACGGGTCTGTTAGTGAAGCCACCTATCAGGAGTACTGCAAATTATATGGCATATCAAATTTCCTGAGCACGACACAGACCATTCCACAGGAGCGACAGAGTATCGCGCAATTCTTTATTTCTGCTGCTCGTGGTCTGAGCCTGTCAAACATGCATGTTGATTGTGCTGTCCAATGTGATGCAGAGTTGCGTGGGATGGACAGTGACAAAACATTTAACAATGATGGAGTGCAACTGGAACTTTGTACGCACCACAAAGCCAGTGAACCACATGGAGCGGACCAAGAATATTATACCAAAAATTCTGCACTTCCTGTTAGTTGATTTACCTGCAGCCTATTGTGATGAATCTACTGATGTGCTACCATCAGGTATCAACACAGAATGTTCTACCGGTCGATGACACATCCCATCACACTGTACAGAGCAATTGATCACACTGGACTGTGATAATCCTTGCTTGTCTGCTTCCGACTGGACCCAAGCGGTTGTCGATATATCCGATCACCAATATGATGTTCCCGCTTTACATATCACCTCTTCCAGTGACCTACTCACAGACAAACCTAGTGATAGTGATAATGATACCGTCCCTCTGACTAGATTGAGATCAAAGAATCTCAAGAAAGACAAGCCCTCTATGACAGTCGCCGACACAAGGCATTGTGGAAAATCGCAGTCACAGCAAGATGTCAACCCTCAGCCTATCCTTGTAAGACCTGTGGTATTTGCTACCATGCGGTCACAGGGGGAAAAAAAGGCGAGGATCGCATCACCACCAGTGGCCAAATATACCATACAGGACCTGATTAATGCGTGTCAGATCGATTCTACAAGTATTCCGCCATTGGTAGGTACTCCATACATCTCTATCCAATCTTGCATGTTTTGACCAGATAGATTCACGCATTTCTCCTTGATCCCAAGAGAGAAGAGTTCATTCAAAGGGTGATTACAATATGATTCATTATTGTGTCTTGTGCAATTTGTAGCTTCCGCCCTGATGAAAGACTCCTTGTCTGAAGCCGTTATCACTGCAGCAACATCATTCATGAAAATTGAATGGTGGCTTGAAAATGTTGCTGTCGAGTGCAAGGATGCATCAGAGAAGAATGACATGTCACTATCCCCATTGGTGAGTGACAGTGGAGTGAACATTATGTGTGTTGGAATTCACACCAGGCACACAATGTTTTGGTTAAGCTTTCCACTCGTGCCTCACAGGATGAATCATCTCTGAGAAGTGCTTTGGAGAATTACATCTCGGTTAATATATGTATATGCCATATTACACTACAGCTAAACTAACATGACTTTGTTCTCACAGGATAACAACAAACTAAAACATGTTGTGACTGTGCTTCGATATTTGTGCAAGCTACAGGTGTCACAGTCAGGAGCAGACATACAGTATGAAGGTGGATTTAGGATATTAGCCATGATCATTAAGGCATGTCAGGGGGACATACTGGCGTGACACCATGGTATCGCCTTAAAGGCTACACATGTACAAGATCTAGGTATCATATGATGACATCCTACAATGGAGTGAATTTCCTCAATACCACGTCTAGTTTCTCCCTCTCCATTAGCTTTCCTCTGTCCAATTGATCTCCGCCATATAGTAGCATAAAGGCAGTCTTTCTTTTAGTGACTCCGAGATGCACCAAGATAGCTACCGCAATATCTATACTTGGCCTTGCTGTTTCTGTGTCTGCTACAGCTGACTGTGGTCCCCCCTTTGTGCGATATTGCTGCCTTGTTTGACCATGATGCACAAGGCTAGCATTGATCTTGTGAATAGTCCTTGTCGTGCAATGTTAGTCATACCAGAAACCAAATTATAATACACCACTTATACGTATTCTGGGGGACAAACACGGTATTCCGATCATCATGCGTTGAAATGTCTCAAGGGCATTGTGGGTATGAGGATTTATTGTCTGTTGTGAATGTTAGTTATGGTGATTGAGCACCTTATGGTGCGAGTTATTTACCTTATGATGATGCTCACTCTATTGGACTCTTACTTAGTATATTGTGTGACTCACTTACTTGATTAGGTATTGTTTACACTTATTTACATAGACTTGCCCATAGGTAGCCAGTCCTGTATTGGTTGCTCTTCAGCAACTGACACTGGACTAAGGTACAGTACACTCATTAGTTTACACAACTGAATAGCAACTGACACTGGACTAAGTCCTGTTCACTCTCATTAGCTCACTTGTGGCTTGATCCTTCCAGTTTTTCTAACAGTGAACTCCATCAGCAACATCTTGCAAGAGTTGACTTAGTGAGATATGATAAACATGTTTGTGAAAGGGCTCTGGATGGGAGAGATCACTTGGAAGGACTTTGTGGATATGTTCAGGTAGCTTTGGTACCTGACTGATAAAATCACTGACACTTAGCAGAAAAAGGGTACAAATGTTTTCCCCTTTACTTTATATCTCATAATAACATGTCTGATGCTACCAATATAGTTAACATGTTCTACATCCTAAAGTGGAAGGGACGCCTCCATGTCTGCTGCCTCTCTTCCTTCCACCATACCAGTTAGAGATAGCACTTTCAATGAAGCTGCTGGTGCTTGTTCTTGTTCTTGTCCTAGTGATAGTGCTGCTGATCATGCTACCAGTAGAGGGAACACCTCCATATCTGGCACTTCCACCCCTACCCAAGGTCCAGTTGAAAAGGATGACCATTCTGGAGATGGCTCCACTTACTCTGGCCCTCCTTCTCCATCCACTTGAATATCTCCCGCCATTCCAATTGACCATAGAGGTGATTCCTTTGAGTCCATCCATGCTTCTCTGCCTCCTGAGACCCTTCCTGGGACAGGTAGCTCTGCTTCTTCTAGTTTGACCATTGGATAATTTTTTTTGCCTATGTATACACTCATCTATCAAGGTTGAGGCCAATGCAAGTATGCAACCACCTTGAGAAACAAATTTCCTGTCCCCAAGTATGAGACTGCCATTACAGGATATCTGAAGAAGCTCCATACCCAAGCTGTGAAAGGTTTTAATGTCATTGAGTTCCGAACACATTTGAACATTCTCATCTCCTAGCTCACTGTAATAGGAGCCAGGTTGGATATCCATGAGTTGCACAATGCCCTTCTGTAATGGTGTACTTACACTTTGGGCTTGCATTGAATCATTACATCATATGTATTGTATACTTGTACTTGATTTTTGACATATTCCAATATTGTCTTATTGAACTTACATATGAAACCTTGTTACACAGCTTGATACATAAAGGGCTAGAAATAACAAGTGTTGTATTTTGAGCAGACTGATGCTGGATCTACATTGAGTTCCCACTCCAGATACTGACAAATCTCCCACTCCATCTTATTGAACCCCACACAATTGAAACATACCCTAAGTGACTACACTCCACAGCTTGTTGCAGATACTGGCACATCTCCCCTTACAATTGAAACATACCCTGAGTGACTATACTCCAAGACTTGTTAGAGTAAGCATGGTCACATATACTCCCACTATAGACACTGGCACATCTTCCCTCATAGTCATTCAGGGTATGTTTCAATTATAAGGGGTTCAATTTCAATGAGGATAGAGCAGAAGATGTGCCAGTATCTTCAGTGGGAGAATATGTGACCATGCCTATGATAACAAGTTATGGAGTATAATTGAAATATACCCTGAGCAACTATACTCCACAACTTGTAAGAGTGATCTGTGATCTTGCATTTTTCAGCACACATTGTCAAGCTGCTGTTGCTTTTCTTTTTTATCTGCAGGTTATAGCATCATTGCACATTGATTTATACAATGATGGGTTTCATACATTAAAATAATAGTATCATATGAGGATGATTATGATGATGCATTGGACACTCAGATTGTTTATGCACAATTGATTTACTCAGTATGGGCCTTGTTAGACACATGTACATAAGCAAGCTTCACTTTATCACATAGTATGCTATCAATACAGGCTATTCACTACTTGTGATGCACATGCATATCATCTATTGATGTCCATGGCAATAGGATTAAATTCTTCTTTCATTATGTCTGTATCAATCTTGTCATGACATTTCTTCTTCCCCTTCCCCTTGCCTTCTTTTCCCTAGCTCTCCTTTGCCCCACTTGGTTGAGACGATGCTTTAGATTTATTCTTTGTATTGTTGGTGAGATCTATGAAAAAGTTTTGTAGGTCTGTGGAAGGTGGGGAATGGTGCCAGAAGACTTGAGGTGCTAGGACTATCTGGACCCTCTTGAAATGCTTGTTATCTTCGTCTGTCCTGACCCATGTAAATTTCCAACTGCACTTCAAGCACTGTATGCTCACCTGGTTATCACAATTAAAATGTCCAAATGCACTTGAAGCACATGGCACCCATCTTAGGTCTATCTTTGCTACAATTAAAGACATGTATGTATGATAGCAACAGATTACACCCTGCTATGCTACAGGACTTGTATTTGGTACCAAATGCATGCTATCCAGGGATATTCTTTGCTATCTGATGGCATTCAACATGCCATTTTCCATTGATGGTCACAGCATAAACAAGAACAGCAGTGATATAATCCAAGATGCTCTAATGTGAGACAATCAAGCTGAAAAACTATGCTCACATGTCTGTGCCTCTGAACATACCAGCCTTGATAATGAGAGATCATACGATTGATAATACAAAGGTCAGCAAAATTCCTAATTTACTAAACCCAAGCATGAAATCAAAAACATCTCTGAGGGACAGTGAGGTGAGAGAGGAGTGAATATGTCAGATGATGAGACATACTTATTTACTAACTCTACCACTGAATTGAAGTGATAGTGAACCCTAATTTCAGGGTCACAGCTCACCAGAAGGAGTACTCTTCCACCTCCTCTGACCTTGAGGGTGAGATTCCACCATGGCTGCTTCCCTCTCTTAGTGGTGACAATGGTTTTGTTGCTCCTTGCAGCAAGCAAAAAATTTTCCATACCTTTCAAGAACTCATTGCTAAGGTACATAGTCACAATTTCTGTGATTGCTGGAGTATTCTGCTGTACTTATCAGAATAAGTGTTGATAATGTTAAATTTGTTGGGGGGAAATCCAGCTTTGATGTTGTGTTTCATGAAGTTGATGCCTTTGGCAAGTTTCCTGAACTCAGATACATATGCAAGCCTTGGATGAAAAGCTATAAACAAAGGAAATTCAGCATTGAGTCCAAGTTACAATAGTTATATGTGTACATTCTTGTGATTACCCCTATAGTGATTATTGACCTCACACTTCACCGTCAATCCTAGGTAGTTGTCCTTTATGGACTCCAGGCTGAGGCTGACAATTGCATGGGAGACTAGGTCATCTTCACTTTCTGCCTTATCCAATATCCCAGCACAGTGTAGGGCAAGGGAGCGTTCTTGTCAGTTGCCGTTCTAGTGCAAATTAGGCAGAGGAAGTGCTTGTTGGCCTCCACTATTCCAAAATAGATGCTGCTGCTGCTCTGAGGAACAAACTGTTGGTACATTATGCTGCTGCACTTGACACATTCATGGTAGAATGGGAGTTGGATTTGGTTACAATAGAAGTGACAGTTTCTGCCCATGTATATAACATCAGATAAGGAAGTGTTGGGATGTGGAGGTGTTATTGGTGGACCTGCACTTGTATTATTGAATCTCCTAGCTATTAGTATTGACAAAGGCTAGACAAGGCAATGGTCCCAGTAACACTGGCCTTAGTTTATTGGATGGGCCTGCATATTGTTATTGATGATGCTAGACAAAACAGTGGTAATAGTGGAATGGGCTTAGGTGAATCTGACCACCTCCCCATCATTGCCAAGGAGACTGGATATCTCAAAAGATCTCCATGGAATATTGTTCTGAGCCACCATGCTGCCAATGACAACAGTTCCTAGCCCTGTGCGAGAGATGCCCAAGAAGTAGCCACACCTTCTGACTTTTTTAGGAGTCATGGTGTGGAGAAATGAAATGACAGAAGAAAAGAAGGTAGTATTACTTGTTGTAATGATGGAAAGACAGAAGGAAGGTGTAACTGGTTTGTGTTTGGTTATATAGCTGATACGGTATTACCAACACCTGTGGTAAGAATACACATGTTTGGACTGACCATTATTCATCTCAGTGGATGTGAATTTCCTTGCAACTCATTTTTATATAGTGGTACTTATTGGGCTAAATGTGATAAAATTACATTGGACCTCAAACATCTGATAGGAAAGAATGATTTTCCATAAACAATGCACACACTAACCGATTATCAATTATGATTGATATATCACATAATTGACTCTTGTTTATTTGTGTATTTATCTTTATTTGGTCATGGTTGATTTTTCTTCTTTTCTTCCTTCTGCATCCATCCACATGCCTTTGTTTGGTCATGGTTTATTTCTCTTGATTTTGTTTTTCATCTTTGTTTCCTTCTGCATCCATTCACATTACATTCACCAACCACCTAGCATACAATTGAAAAAATAAGTCCTTGTCTTTCTGCTTGAAATGAGGTTCTCTCTCTGTCTGCAGTCCTAACTGTCTAGCATACACCCACCTGTAATGGCAGGTGGATCTGGTGTACTCCAGAGATACCCTCTCCATACTTTAAGGGTGGAGCATTCTTGGGCTGTACTACCTGGAAGGGGTTGTTGCTGGGACTTTGATGTCATTTTTATTGCCCCTGTCCTCTTTGACAAAAGTAAGTCCTTATTGCTCTACCTCCAATGGAATTCCCCCTTTGTCTGTAGTCCCACACCCAGCATAACACCTCTGTCTGTAATAACAGGTAGATCTGGTGTACTCCAAAGATATATTAGGGCGAGTGACACCTCCTCTACCCTTTACAGGGTGGAGCATTCCTGGGCTGTACTGCCTGGGAGGGGTTTTCACTGGGACTCATTCTTGCTTTATATTATGCCTTCCTCCCACTAGACACTGCCTTATAATAGGTGGAGAACTTAAGAGTGCTCTACAAGGTCTGGTGGGGGCAGGCATGGAATGTTCATAGAATCACATTACTCCTTTGCAGAACTCCCACTGTGCCTAGCCAGGCACTACAATATGAAGTAGGGGTCATGTGGTTCTGACTTTTCTGTGTAACCTAGATGGAATCCATGGTCCCTGGTAGTTTTAGGATTGCCCCAGCCACCTTGAACTTTTAAAAACAATGCACCTTTGCTCACTCATATACATATCCTGTGGCAAGTCATAGCATTCCAACACATTGCACCAGGAACAAAACATAGTGAAGGGTGTACTGCAATATGCATTAAAGTAATGAGAATAGTTAAAGTGATTTCATCTTGTATCATATTTGAGGACTTAGATCCTTACACAAGTCTTGAGACTTGGAGAAATATCCTGCTGCCTCCTGAACCCTAGTCTGACACCCATGTGTGGCTATCCTCCATAGTTCAGAGCTTTCCCTCTTGAAATTGGCTTCAGTCTGAAACCCATAGTGAACCTATCTAATCAGCCCTTCAGCAAAGTATTGAGTGAAGGACAGGCATTTTTCTCCTGAGAATATAGACACATTGTCATGACATAGAATGGCTAAGGATATGATAATGGTGGATCCAGGTGGAAACTGGACAATGAGCCCTAGGTCAAACAGAACCAAGTGTCCACCCTTGGTAGGATCATAATTACCTAGAGTGATGATACTACATATGCCACTAGTGAAATTTTGCTTATTCATGTGATCCAAAATCACAGTGAGAGGTCCAAAGTTGAATATTGTGGCAGGGAAAACACAGTTTAGAAAGTTCCATGCCAAACCTGACTGATTTTTCAAGAGTGATCTCCTGGTATTGGAGTAAAGCTCATATACTTTGGGTGAATAATAGTATAGTATGCCTATGTATGTTGGTCAGCAGATCTTCTACTAGAGACAGTTACTTACTATTTCCAAACCCCACAAGCCTTTGAATGACCTTATGTTCCAGGAGGGATTAAAGCATGTCTCAGTTTCCCTTGGTATGCACAAGATTTCCTGGAATTTGTATTGTTCAGCTAGTGGCTCATCTAGCAAAGGATCTTTTGTTCAGAATTACCTATTGACCATCCCCAAATAACATTCCAACAGCAAGGCAAGGATAGGCACCTCATTGGTGCTTCATGTCATCATCAGGGAAGATGCACCAGCCTCTTGCATCCTCCATTGCAGTGCAGGCTGCAGCTACTGTATCATGCTAGCAATTATCCTTAGGATGTCCAGCCAAGACACCAATGATCTGGTCCTCCTTGTCTAACAAAACATAAGGAGTGCTGTCACATCCATCAACAAGCCTGCCTAGTCTAATAGGCCAACATATATAACCCACTGTCCATCTTATTCCATAACTTTAAGTCCCTGTTGTAGCAAGTTGTCAAGCTCTTGAACTGTCTCACCACAAGATTGAAGCAGCTTCCCAACATAAGCTCCTTGAGCAATTGGTAGGGATTTTGCTAAGACTTTGCTAGTGATTGACTTCACATGGTGTCTGTTGGCTAGCTTAGACTTTTGCTTATATATTGTCACATCCCATAGAATGAATAGTGAGGCTGCTGGCACATACACCACCCCTATTTAAATGCAAGTGAGGCTATAAAATAAGCAATCATTGATCCGGAGAAATACAAAGCAGCATGCAATGTGTTATGAAACTATACATGGGCCATGCACATCACTAGTGTAGTGAGGCTATGCAATAAGCAATTATTAATCAGAATAATACAACAGCATTCAATGTGTCATAAAAACTATGCATGTATCATACATGTTCACTAGTGAGGCTATGAAATAAGTGATCATTGATCTAGAATAATACATAACATACAATGTGTCATAACACTACACATGTGCCTCAATACAGGAATAAGCATGTGGTGATTCAGGGTAATATTCCTGCATACATAGTATCATGAAGCACATTGTGTTATAGTTTGCTACACGTCTACATTGGAATGCGGTCTAGGACTTTACAAGGGACATTGCAAGAAAATGTCCAGCTAGCCCAAGTGAGTGTTTGAGAAGGGAGGAAAGTCAGCTCACAAGGGTGTGTAGTTATGCTGTGTCTGCCATGGATGGGTCAGTAATGCTCCTACAGGAAGAATAGGCTAAGGCCACTTTTCTTTGGAATATTCTAGAGCACCTCCAGGGACAGAAGAGATACTACTTTTCAGACAGAGGAACCTTCAAAAGTTGAGATTGAAGGTCATAATGTGATTGTTAAGATGGAGGACATTGAATCAGCCTTCATATAATTCATAATGCTATGAAGCCTGGGACCAGCCTGGCCTTATTGGCCCACTGTGCCCTTTTATTGAGGTTAACATCACAGTGTGTATTTCTAACTTCATAATAATTTAGGAACTTACAGTCATATACTTAGATACCTACTATCCTGTTATCAATAGGTCTAATCTTGAACATCGGACACAGACTTGTTGGTCATCACTTCATTCATAAATCGCACAGGCAACAACTCACTCAAGACCAACACAGTGCCAACTAACATGCCAAGTATGTGCCCATCCTTCTTCTTTCATCAATTCTTCCTATAACTGGTCAAAAGAATGAAGCTCTTTAATGCTGGCTTGATGTTGATCAATGATAATAGTATGAATACCTATGTACTGCTTACAGATGACACAATAGAAGTAGGACTGCTGGAGTGGCACATGAGTTACAGCATTAACTGCATTATGACTAACAAAAGCATCTCTGCAGGTGGGGTTAGCAGACCTCACACAATATATCTCAAAGGTGGAAGAGAATCTAGCTACCCATAATAGGTTTAGTGAGATATGGAAGTATATATTTTGGACAGGTCAGGGACCAATATAGGTTCATGGGTGACATGCTATACTTGTATCTAATTGCAACTTAGTAGGTTGTTATGAAAACTGTTTTGTATAGCTCTGACCAGGCTGAAAACATAAATGCAAAGTACATTAAAGTAAGTGCCCCCCTTAGAACAACAGGTGCATTAATGACCGTGGATATTTGATAGAGAATACAGCATAAGCTATGAATGAATTCAGGACTCAAGCACATAAAAATTCTCTCCATGTATGGCTATTTTTCAGGTTTTGGCTCACCCATTGCAATAGTTACACCCTGGGCAGAGAATAGCAGTCTGTCAGGCTACCTGAAACATCATGGAGAGATGGGAACATGTCTTAGAAGATTTCATATAGTAAGTCATCCTCTTAATGACACATGAGGACCAACTGATCTTGGTCTCAGCTGAGAGATGTAGCATATGGCTTACAATACTGTATGTCCTCCATAACATTTCACTCACATTAATTTAACTTGTCATCAGCAGTACACATCAATAACATCATCCACAGTGACCTCACAGAGGTGAGCTTCACTCCTCTTCAAGTACCACAGTGTATTTTATCATCAACCATAGCCTAATATACTTATCAAACATGATGGCAGCACTTGGCTCTCTGACTTCAGACTTTCTTGCATAGGCTCTACTAATGCCTCATGAACTTCAACACTCAAAGGAAACCTGCAATGAATGGCTTCTGAATTGTTTGGTGAGAGCAATGACCTTTCAGTATGATCTATGAAGAAGAGCAACATATATTTGTTTGGAGGTGTTATGGTATAGGCAAGTTTAACCATGTCCCCCCATCTAGATCAGTCCCTCACTACTACCATAAGGTTATCACAGTCTTTACCAATCTTTATGTGCTGGATGTGTACAGGGGTCAAAACATCTCTGTCCCTCTATTGCCTTATTGGGATGATTCTCATGTAAGTGTTCCCTCATTCCCCTTCATGTAAGCATCCCCCCTTCCCTTATGGCCATCCCCCTTACTGTCACCTCTTCTGCATTCATGCTCATCTTCCCACTCCCTTGTGCCTGTCCCCATTCCATTGGTTCTCTTCCACCATTACTAAAGCCCTCAATCATCACTAAAGTCCTCAAATCTGGGTTACTGTCATGCCACAACACTTCTCTGAAGTGCCACATCTTGGTCATAAGTAATTATCCATACTATGTCATGCTATTGCAGTTGTAAGGTGTATGAGTACCTGACAGTACATAGCTAATTCTGACAGTGAGTAACTAATGATTGCCTCAGTCTGCTATAAGATTGTCTATTTCAGCTGTAGTATATCAACAATTCACAAATAATATAATTAAAGTGTATTGTAGCCTTCTCTTGTGAGGATATCATCATTGAGCTCCTCATCCTAATCAGCCTGCATCTGGTCTTCCTTGTCCTCCTCCTCATCATCATCATCATCATTATTCTTGTCCTTGTCCCTCTCACTATTGTCCTCATCTACATCTTTTCCAAGAAGACACCCTCTAAGACAGAATAAGTCATTTGCTAATGTTGAATTCATTTTTGATCTTAATGTACATTCAGGGATGACCCCAATCTCTTCACCACAACTCCAGTAAAGCTTACCAGAATCATGAAAGACTTTTCTTCAAAAAAACATAAGTTTAGTGAAAATAAAAATCTGGTCTGGCCCCCCTGCTGGCCTCATGCCTACTGAGACATTTCTTCCTTACCAATCTCAGCTTTTCATAAACTTATAATCATACCTATAGTGACATAGCAGCTATTAACAAAACTATGTAGTATTTTTACATTATTTAAGTTGTGGTGCTATCACCAATCCTGTGTAGCATTTTGTTTTGCTTTTATTTTGTTATACATTTATTTTATTTTGCACCAGCTATCGACACACTCTGCATGAACAGTCTCTGTAATAGTAGTATATTCCTCTTACACAGGATGACAGTGCTTGCAAGCTTCTTTTTCATGATTGCTAATATCTGTTATATTAAGAATTAGATATTCGTGTTTATTGAATATGTGAGGAATTCATATATCCTCCTATATGTCTAACACTTTTGGCAGTTCTGATAATTTCAATATGTTAAAGGATATTAAAATTCATTAGTATTTCATCTGTATTATTGGCTCCCTTCTGCTTTTTGAGATGAGATAGAGATATCACAAGTTCTTCACCATTCAAATGAGTATCCTATGCAGGCACCACATATTCAACTTCTCAGCCACTTCACCATTCATCATTTTGAGCTATTTCAAAGAAGCTACATATTTCTCCAGAGATCTTTGATAATATTCTCAATCAGATTATTGATTATCATATTTTTTTATAATTAAGCCAACAGTTCCCAACTTTCTGTTGCTATTTAACTTGCTATCTTTTTTAATTGTATTAAACACTCTGACAATGCAATTACTTCTAAAAATATTAACCAGTAGTACAAAACATAGGCATGTGCAACCTATATGAGAGTATGTAGATATATTTCAGATGTCTAATGCTACACAAGGATTCCACCACAGTCTCTATTAATGTCAATCAATACCTTGTCAGATGGATTGTTCAATTTCCTGGTTAGGAATTTTGGACAATTCCAGTTCACTTTAATAATTAAACATGATGCTCATATTTTCTCTTTTCTTCCTTCATATCTGCTTCCTTTAATACCACCTTCTACTACTACTCATCTATTTAGTGGAACTCATTCTTAGCTAAATAGTATGAATTTATTATTCTATATGGCCATAACTGTATTCCTTTTTCTACTTCAAATAATGGCACCCAGAATGATGAATTCATTACATATGTCTCAGTACAGCAATCATAAACTCAGGATTGATGCAGCAGCATTTCATATGGCCCATCCTGACTTCTATTTTTCATTACAGTACTTCCAAGTATTTGCAATGTGTCCCCTGCAGATCATTTTACATTCATTTCTAACTTTTTGAGCTTAAGAATATTCACACTTCTGCATGCTCTATTCTTTAGCTTACTCATATAATCCTTACTCCAGCTCAGTCCCAAGAGTGTATGTCAGACTCAATTTTTCTTATTATCATTAATAGGAACATATACATCCCAGCTACAGTTAATCGAGTAGCATTTTTCCTTTAGCTCTATCCCTTCCTCAAACTCTCTGTTCACTCTTGAGGAAGTTACCTTCATTCACTTGGCATCTGGATTATTTTTAATTCTACAAGCTACTTTGAACTTGCCCTATGGACACTATCAACAATCTCCTACAACTATTCTGTCCTAACAAAGATGACATTTATAGTCTTTTGCAGAATTATCTACTTAACAATCTCAGAGATACCAGAGTCAATTCAACAGTTGCTACTAAGGATATCCTGAATTTTACTAAGGCTCTGCATGAGGAAAAATTTAAGGTTAAGTGTTTGGGACCTTATACTCTAGCTCAGAATTACTCAATAGCCTTGACTTACTTCTGCATTATTTTTACATTTGCCTTAGTTTTTCACTAGTTATTTTTGAGAAGTATTGTTTGCTTATGTCTGCTGTGTCTCTTATGTTGCCTATTGCCTACTTGTGTTACTGTTGTCTTATTTTTGCCATGTTACAAGAATTTTATGTTCACTTGATTTGTTTTCTTGTCACATGTACTATTATGCTACAAGAATTGCAGTACTATCTCCTAGTCTTTTGCTTATTTTTGTTTACTTGAGTTTGCTTGAATTACTTAATGAATTGAATAGCCAAATATATACACATTTGTTAACATCTGCTTGTCTAATAGTGTTTGACTTAACAAGTTTAAGTTCACTTGTATCAAATGGTACCTTGCTGCATTTTAAAATCTTGTTCTGCTCAATTCACTACTATACAACTATAGGACTATTTCTCAATAAAACATTTACTATATAACAACATTTCAGAGTTATTTCAAACCTAGAAGCTTGCATCAACATTTAGGATTCAGGGTTCAACTGCTTGTAGTGTTGATTTGATCATGTTTGTTATGTGCATAGATTAGAACTGTATGATTGTGTGATTCTAAGACAGAGCTTTAAATATCATGTGTGAACACCAGAAATATAAGAGCTCAGAGCTCATAATGTCTTGAATGCTTGCTGGTTATCTGTAGTAAGGTACCCAGACATTTGAGAAAACTTGTCTTTCTTGCATTTGAGTCAACTCACTCAATGAAGTACTGCACATGATCCTGCAATCATCTTAAATTGTTTTTAATGTTCATCATTCATCTCCGGTGGAACCCATGTATGGTGTGATATGATAGAAATGAGTACGAGAGGTTATTTTTATTGATTAGACAAATGTTGGACCATATAAGATGTGGTATGGTAACCTTGGATCCTGAAACAATCTATCAGATATGACATGTGGCAAGTTAGTACTAATGACATTGTAGGAATATTCGATAGCATGCATTTTTTTCTACTGTCTAAGGGAGCTACTGAGTCTAAGGCAAGACCACAATGAGACAAGTACTAACAACAAGGGAATAATCTGGAATAAAAAAAAAAGTTAAGGCTAGCAGGAAAAAGATTCACCCAAGGTAGCAAGTCCCACTAGCCATAAGAGATCTAATGGAATTGAAGTAGTGATTGTACAGATGGCATTTCTGGTAGGGCCTCAGAGACAGATAAAGAAACACCTGGAGCATCAAAATTTTAGATAGGCTGGCAACAGCTGGCAACCTGATGCTTTGTAACACAAGTGATATATTGAATTACTATAAGGTCACTGGTCAGATACAACTTAAATCTATGGGAAGTCCTTGAGCTGGCTGAATTCCTGGCATTTTAAATTCTTCAGGGTCATAATGAAGTTTGATAACCAGAAACTATATTACTTGGCTAGAAGTCTGTATTACTGTGGACTTATTCCATAACCTGGGTGTTTGGTTAGTTCAACTTCAAACTCTTACTGGCATACTACTATAAATTTTATACTATGCACAACTACTTCTCTGGAAAAATTGGTAGGTATTTTGATTGCAGCAGTCCCAAGGTGTCACTGAGTTAATCAAAATAATGTTTACAAGTAGGGAAATAGTGGAGGACCAACTCACCCAATATTCATTATACTTCTTCATTTCTATACTAGGATATATGAAACCTTGGATGATGCCTTAATCTAGAGCAATTTAACAATATACACAATAATGAGGCTTTAAAAATGGAACACCAACCCTGTCTTGCTGCAACCAAGATCACAGGCACTTTTGACAAAATAATCATATCAAGACAATAATCATGGCTACTGTAAAGGGCAATACCAATATTCAGATTCCTAGCCCACATCACAATGAGATGCTGAAATGGATTGAAATCATCTGCAAGCAATTTTTTGGTATTGTGATTTCATCACACAATTTGATCTGTGGACCATAATGATACCAGGATCTCAGGCCTGACTCCATTCATGGAGCATTCTCTGCTGGTGAAGCTGTACAAGCATAAGACTGAAAACCTCAACCTAATCACAAAGGACTTACTGGAGGCGGGGGGGCTAGAGCAGCAAAGTTTTCTGCTGGCTAAGCACTTTTTTTCAATTATTTTTATTCAACCATTTGCTAATAAATTTTTCTAGGATTTCTACACATACATCTACAGTGTTCTTGTACCCTAGCTATAACTCCAGATACCTATGGACAAATCCCTTTGGTGTGAATGAATGGTAGAAGGACCCATCCTGAAAATTAGATATTCTTATTGAAGTTATTCAATGGCACCATAGGTATGACAACCATCTGCCTTTATGTGTTATTGATGATAAGCTTATTTCATTAGTAAATACTGTAATCATTATGGGCAGTACAGATGGCTCATCTTGTGATAAAATTCTTATTTATTATGTATTCCCTTTCAGCTATATGCAGGTAATCAAGGTATACTATTATTATTATTATTATTATTATTTATTTTTCCTACAATTTACATTTTTCAATCACAAGTACTTGAGCTTCATGGCATCAAAAATTTACAGATCCTTGGCAAATTATCAACTTCTACTAGGACAGATATCCTCATCCAATTCAGACATAGTAGATGAGATAGTTCTCATATTTTGATTATCTCTAGTGTTGGCCTGACAGGCCTACATTTGCCTTGTACCAATATATTAATCATTATAGTAAGTTTTCACTTGCACTCTCCTCTCCTATCCTTTCTTCATGTCCCTTGCTATACATTTTTATCGGACTCACTCTGGTCAGCTCCTGATAAAGGGCAGTTAATTGGGTGCATCTACTGTTCATGTTTACTGTATTATTGCTGCAGATACCCAGAATGTCTTTCTCAATAACATCTCCTTCAGCAAGGCTGTAATTTTGGATGCATTTATAGGTGCAACTCCAAGTATGTGTAAGTTTCTGGCTTCTGTGCTAGTAACTGGTCAAAGACTAATTTATTTAATATTGTATAGATGCTCTTTTTAAAGATAGCCAACAAGTCAAAAATATCAGTGAACTCTTTAAGACCAATGAGGTCCCTTTCAAGAAGGCCAAGACCAAGATATTAAAAGGTAGCTCATCCAATAAGAAACTAGAGAAAGATCTGGATAAGGCAGTGAATAAGCCATCAGAAAAGTCAGATGATGAGCATTCTGAAGACAAGGTCCCTTCTAAGAATATAATGACCAAGGCACCTTTCCTTAATAAAAAAGGATTCAAAGCTCAGGATAAGGAAGCAGTAAATAAGCCTTCAGCAAAGTTATCAGAGAAATCTACTGTATCATGTACTAGTGTGACAAAGGCATTAGAGAAACCCTTGGGTAAGGTGGTGATTTCCAGAGAGAAGTCTCCTATTTCTCCCACTGGCAGTATTACTGTAGATGCTGAGAGTAGAAACATGCAGTTGGGCACTCAGGTGGGGTCTGATTTTTTCCTTCTTGTCAAAAGCCAGTAAAAATGTTATCAGGCAATTGCTATTTTGATCTTCAATAATACTCCAAAAGAAGGCTAATAGCTGGTTGATTTGGAAGTGGATTTTTTCAAAAAGTCTGGTCAGTAAGCTATTGTATTATCACTATGGTGCCATTGGACAAGTAACTACTGATAATAGACCTGAAGTTTAAGGTGTGTTTGCAAGTAAGCTAATGAAAGTGAACAGGACTGGCTACCTATGGGTGAAGCTATGTAAATCAGTGTAAACAATACCTAATTAAGTAAGAACTGGTGCACCGACTTCCAGAATTATATTATCTACATAGGTAGCAGTGCATTGTTAGTGCAAGGATCATATATGGACCTCATCCTATCTAAAATTTGTGCCTGTTCAAAGTGTTTAGCAAGGTGTTCCACTAACACATTGGGAGGGATTTTGTCATTGAGGGTCACACTTTTAATTAAATGAGGCTCAGTTGTAGTCAAGGGTCTGATTTTTAGGCCACATGGCAATTCCTGATATAGGAAATTAAAGTAGTTTAACCACTGAGATATTATTGGCAGGAAAGAGTAGAGTTATCTTGTGGTCCAGCCAGGTCAATGCTTCAATGACTGTGGTGGGAATTCTTGCCTCCAATCAATCCATTGGTGAGTGACTTCAAGGAGATATGGCAATTTTCTTGAAAGGTATCACACAAAGAAGGCTTGAATGTGGTGACTCATGAATTGGCTGGAAAACTTCTATTTCAGAGTTATCTAAATCATTCACTTTGCCATTGTTGTCATAGTCATAGTCTTTGAAGTACAGGAAGATGTCACCTGTTTCAGCTGGGAAGAGCTTTGTGGAAAGGTCTTGGTCTTTGAGACAGGCAATTTCCCTAACATTATGTGTGATTTTCACTGCAGATGTATCCCCATCTCTGGGTATGAAAGTAACAATGTGAGGGCTAGGTGATGTCAATCGGCAATGATGCATTTGATAATAAGAAGTGTGACTAAATGTCAATCACAGTGCATTTGACAATGAGAAGTGTAAGTGAATGTCAATTGTAGTGTGTTTGACAATTATGATGATGAAAGTTATGAAGGAAAGAGGAACAGAGGAAAGATTTAGGAATAGTAACATTATATAGGGTTGAGCATCATTGTCGCAATGATCACATGAACTAAGTCTATAAATGAGTGACTTCCCATACACAGCAAACCAATATTTGGAAACTTGGTGAGCAGCGCCATCACGATGTATATAATATGTGAAACCATTTATATAATATCTTGTCCAGGTACTCACATATTAGAGATGATGGCACACAAAATGGTATTGGTATTCTGGATTAATGCAAAAAGTACATGGGCTAAACATGTAATTGTTGAATGAACTACATGCATAAGTATTAAGCAGTGGGTAGAAAACAATCCAAACATTAATGTGAGAGATGCAACAAATATGCAGATGGGGCATGGATGGTGATGATTAGTCTGTTCTGCCTCCTTTTAGTTGCTTGATTTCAGCTTTCAGCTGATCAAGCTCACCCTGAACTCATGCACAAGTTTCTTCATGAATCTGCAAAAACAAGTATCATCAATCAAGAAAGACTATACTGTTACAAATGAGTATCTGTTCTATTTGAGCTGCAAAAACATCTCTCACCTAGTCAGACTACTCCAACATTGTCTACCATCCTCTCTCATAACTATCACATATGATGATGGGACTCTCCTCCACCAAGGGTTCCCAGATGAGCCCAAAACAACCACATGTATCATGGTATACCAGAAATAAGACAGTTGATATCTGCAGTGCAGAAGATGCAGAAGGCTCAGAAAATGAAATTGTTATATCCATTTTTTTGATTCCTGTCATTTTCACAGAGATAAACATGTACTTGTTAGAATGACTGGAAGGATCAAGTCATAAGTGAGCTAATGAAAGTAAAGAGAATGATGTCCAGTGTCAGTTGCTAAAGAGCAACCAAACACAGGATGACTACCTATGGGTGAGTCTATGTAAATAAGTCTAAAAAACATCTAATGAAGTAAGTAAGTCACATCATATACTAAGTAAGAGTCCAATAGAGTGGTCAGTTGTTAGTTATGGTAATTGAGCACCTTATAATGTGAGTTATTTGTTATCTGATGCTGCTCACTCTATTGGACTCTGACTTAGTATATGATGTGACTTGCTTACTTCATTAGATATTGTTTACACTTATTTATATCAACTTGCCCATAGGTAGCCATCCTGTGTTGGTTGATCTTTAGCAACTGACACTGAAATAAGGTACATGCACAGGATTATGATGTGCAGGACACATTAATAATGTGGAAATTGCAATAGTTATCAAGTTATCTGAAACATGACTTCTCTGCATTTAGTAGGCCAGTGTAACATGTCTCTCTATAATGGTACCAATGGATAGGTAATGATTGTTTAAGGGTAGTGAGGATAATATGAGCAAAACTAGAGAAATCCTTATAGTGGACTTCAGTTGTATAATAACAATCTATCTAGGTAGATAGACCTATGTAGGGTCAATAGAGATACACTGCAAAATGTCATTGTATTAAGGCCGTGCTCAAAGGAGGATTAGATCCGAGGGGCTTGGCTTCAGCTCGTGCGCTGCGCCCCTTACCCGAGTACATGCCCCTAATTTCAGGGGGTCCGGTAGTACCAAGTCCGGTAGTGTATAACCCGATAGTACCGTAGATACTAATCAAAGAGTTAGACTGCTTAAGGCCAGAGCCAGTAGCAGAAAGGGACAGGAGTAGACTACCTGGAGGTAGAGCCGGTAATAGGAATAGACTTAGGGGTCAACCCTTAGTCTAGTGTCAGAGAATGTCAAGAGTCGGAAAACTCAAGTCCAGAGAGGCAGGAATGAGCAGGACTATGTATAATATTCGAACTGAGGTATCTACAACAAGTACAGGAGTTTATATACTATAGGTATAGCTAATGATCAGTAATCTGGAGTACAGAGGCAGTGAGGAAAGCATATGGTGAGTACATTAGTAAGTCCGAGCGGATCAAGTAAAGTAAGATGGATCATAAGGAAATGAACTCAGAGATGAGATAGGTACCAGAGATCAATAAGCAGGCGGATATTAATAGAAGCCGGAGGGCCAGAAGTAAGGGAGATTCTAGATTGGGGTTAGGTCTGGTGGAGCAGACCTGTCCGGAGTACAGGTCCGGCGGTCCGGAGGAAGTGCGCTACTGGATAGGAGTTTGTGGATGTCAGAGATATGGGATATGACACATTGCAGGTCAACAATGAAATTACAGAGTTGAGATGCAAATAGGGAGGAGTTGAAAGATAACATAGGAACATAAATCAATTTGTAGCAGAATGTGGATGTCATAATACAATGGCTTAGCTTATGCATAGCACACCACCTGTGGACATTTAGAATTGTGTGGACCGAAAAAGTGTCATAGGAGATAATGTGAGGCTTGAAATTAAATAATTATCAAGTATAGAAGCAAGTCCTGAAAGTTAGGCCTTAGTCTGAAAAGTGAATCCCAGATGTGAGTCATGGAAGTGAGTCTTTGAAGTGAGGTCCCAGAAGTGAGTCCCTAAAGTGAGACTTAAAAGTAAGTGCTTATACTAAGTGTCATATCCCATATCTCCAACATCCACAAACTCCTATCCAGTAGCGCGCTTCTTCCAGACCGCCGGACCTGTACTCCGGACAGGTCCGCTCCACTGGACCTAACCCCAATCTAGAATCCCCCTTACTTCCGGCCCTCCAGCTTCTATTGATATTCGCCTGCTTATTGATCTCCGGTACCTATCTCATCTCCAAGTTCATTTCCTTATGATCCGTCTTACTTTACTTGATCCGCTCAGACTTACTAATGTACTTGCCATATGCTTTCCTCACTGCCTCTGTACTCCGGATTACTGATCATTAGCTATACCTATAGTATATAAACTCTTGTACTTGTTGTAGATACCTCAGTTCGAATATTAAACATGATCCTGCTCATTCCTGTCTCTCCGGACTTGAGTTCTCCAACTCTTGTCAATCTCCGACACTAGACTAGGGTAGACCTCTAAGTCTACTTCAGTTACCGGCTCTACCTTCGGGTAGTCTACCTCTGTTCCTTTCTGCGACCGGCTCCGGCCTTAAGCAGTCTAACTCTTTGATTTGTATCTATGGTACTACCGGGTTACATACTACCGGACTTGGTACTAACACTACTGGACCCCCTGAAATTAGGGGCACGTACTCGGGTAAGGGGTGCAGCGCACGAGCTGAAGCCAAGCCCCTTGGATCCAGTCCTCCTTTGAGCACGGCCTTAACACTAAGTATGTTAGTCATTAAAGTGAGTTCCAGTGAAAACCCACTATAGTGTGGTACAATGGGTTCTGATTATTTTATGTTTGTACTGTAGTTAATGTTTTGTCACAGAGTGGATATATCAAAGTGTCATAAGAGATAATGTGAGGCTTGAAGTCAATTAAAGTATAGAAGTCAGTCCCAAAAGCAAGGCATTGAAGGCTGAATCCTTAAAGTGAGTCTCAGAAGTGAGTCCAAGTGAAAACCCACCACTATGGCATGGTACAATGGGTTCTGATTATCCTATGTTTGTAACATAGTTAAAGTTTGGTCACAGAGTGGATATATGTGCACACCAATTGAATCTGTGAGAGTCCTCTCTGACTTTATTTTAAGATCTTGAATCAGCTAGAAGCATACAGGTGAAGATGATTCAGAATAACTCAAAGTGAGATTGCAAGACACCTGTTTACAATATGTTCTACTAGTATAACAACATTTTGCTTGTTGGTGTGAGTCTTTTCTGTCTGTTTTTTTAGTGGGCTCATATTAATCAATGTGTTCACAGTGCATATATCCACTTGCCAGTCTCAAACTGTCACTCAAAAGCTCAAAAAGTTGGAGTCATGGACAATAATACTGTTACAGAAACCTCCCGCTGGTTACCTGGATGACCCGGTTATCATTTTATTCTTTATGTTCTTTCTGTTTTACTTTCATTATGTCAACCCAGTGATCCTGATCAGGTGGATCAACCTTATCATCGTCCTTGCTCCGCTTATCTGGTTGACATATCAAATCCCTGCATGACTCATTTCATTTATCAGCAGATCATACCGACGATCTGGTAACTATCCCTTGACCCTGCTGCACCGACCGATACTTTTACCGTTCAACCGGTAGTCGCCCATGACCCTTACCTCTATCCCGTTCGCTACCCTATACCCTACCTTGCTGGCGATAGGTCATGAACCTCCTCTTCTGCTGCGCAGCAGATCCCACCTACGATTGACCCCATGTGTACTTACCTACCCTGAAGCAGTAGTAACGTATATATAGTAGACTTCAGTCGTTTGTATTCTTTAACTTAATCTACTTGGTTCTACCTGAATCCTTTGCTAAGGATCTTACTCTGTTCCTCAGAAGCTTCGCTAAGCTTCTGTTGCGTACCATACCCATAGGAGTCTCCTCAGGGTCTGGTCTACACCCTGAACCTTTGACCTTGGATTGTATCCACTGTAAAGACGCTCTACAAACAAAGGCTCTTATAGAGCTCGTAGAGAAGCACTATCCAAGTCCGTAACAAATACAGCCCTTTGTCATATTTCAAGTTGTCCAAAGGAAGGTTTTGTAGGTGAACTCACGATTGATGAGCATGTTGCCAAACTGTTGGAGCAATTCTTCTTTGACATCATCGAGCAAGTGCCCAACCAGAAATCTGCACACCTTGGATCATACCTCACGATTCTCATCCACATGCGCATTGATCTGGCGTAGTGAGAGCTACTGCAGAATGCAAAGCTTCCTTTTGATGCAGTCTAGTACTATGTCTGCTCAGAAAGCCAGTGGCAGTTGCACTTTGACCGCATGTTTCCCCCTTCCACCACCCATGCTGCTGAGACTGCTGGAAGTCAAAACTATCGGAAGTGCATGTACTACAATAGTTACTTGGCTCTTGCTACTGAGGTATCAGGCAAATCGTTAGGTAGGATCTGGCACGCACTCAAGATGGAATTCAACGAGCTGGCATGGGTGCCATACACCCAACCAGACCACATGTGGTTGATAAAAAAAATGCCTGGCACCGGATGGACGGTGCTTCCTGCTGGGAAACATGGAGGCCTGACAATTGCCATTAACCTAACGTGCCAGAGGGAACCAGTCACCTTGTGCGTGTTTGATCAGCCTGATGAGGATGACCGACATGCAACAGACATAGACTCTGAGGAGGAGGATTGAACTTTCACTGATCCGATACAACCATGGACTAGGACATTCATTGATATGCACATTCATTACATACTTGCACTTTAGTATGGACCTCTAGTGAATATCTTATGCCAGAATGACACTAAAACTATATGTCATCTTTGCTTATCCCTAATCTCTTATCAAAGTTCCCACAACTGGACCTAAGTGTAATTGAAGTCCACTCACTGCTCCTGTCACAGTGAAGATGGTTCAGATGTTCTCCTCTCATCTTTTATTTTATCTCGGTGAGCTAGGCCCAAAGCTATGCACCAAGGACTCAATGATGTGTGTGTTGTGTGTGCTACTACATCAGGAAATCAGTGAGGAGTCACATCAGCAAAACCCTGGATGAACTTGTGTAGCTCAAATATTTTAACTGAACTTATGGTTAGAACTATTTGAAAGTGGGCAGAAAATGCCAATTGTGACACCTGTTGTCTTTTTGACAGCCCCCATGATCATGCATAAGGCTTGGGGTTGCATATATATATAATATATACATAAGCATAGGTGCCACATCAAGCACACCATGCCTACTCCCTTACCACACCAAGCACAGAGCAATAACTGCTAGGCAAGAAAGCCTGCAACACAATACAAAGGGACCTCTCTAGGAACAAGTTGCTCTCAGCTCATCAAATGGTGCCCTAATTCTTCATGGGCCTGAGTCAGTATGTTTGCACATTTCCTGGGGTTGAGAATTACTAAAAGGGGTGGTCTATCTATCATTCTTTTGTACATCTTTCCTTTTTGAACAAAAACTTAACAGCTTTCTTAAGAAATCGTTTCTTGGCAGAAATACTTGTAAATAGTGGTGCTTCTAAGGTAGTTAAGAATTTAAATATATTATGTATGTTTCATTCTTGAAATGCAGTTCCAATGAATACAGAAGATAGGGGTTTACTAGCTGGGGATATTCTACTGTACAAAGCGAGTTCATCTAACCAAGAATCATCCTAGGGATCAATAATTTCTCCCTCCCCTAAGGTTCTTTATGATGATGCATCAGGACCTTTGAACTTGGTTGTGGGAACATGGATAAGTTTAAAATCAAATAGAATAATGCCTTGGATCCATCTGTTGATAGCTGCATTAGGTTAAAGATCAGGTTCTTTCAACATTCTCTTAATGTACTTAGCATCAACTTCCACATGAAGTGTCTTTACCCCTATAATATGAAGGCAGAAATGACAAAGGGCTCAATAGAGTCCATATAACTCTAGCTTCGGTTGTGAATAGTGGGCTTCAACATCATTAAAGGGTAAGGAACCATATCTAGCAGGTCTTCTTCATCCATTCTCATCTATCTAGGATAAAATAATTCTGGCTGCAATGTAACTAGAGTCTACTGATAAGATAACGGGTAAGTCTGAGGTATAGTCAATCAATCATAATGCGGGGGCTGAGGCTACTAACTTCTTAAGTTCTTCGAACACATTCTTTCTTCGCTCATCCCAAATAAATTCTACATCTTTTCTCCATAATTCAGTCAAAGGTCTAGCTAATGTGGAGTATCCTGGGATTCATATACAAACAGTTCCACATAAGCCTAAAAATGCTCTAGCTTCTTTTGCAGTAGTTAGATTGGGCCAATTAAGGATCTTATCTACTTTCGTCTTATCAGGAATGCGGCTTTCTGGGGTGCAGATCTGTCCTACAATCAAAACTTCGGGGAGGCATAATTGGATTGTCGAGGCAGAGACGGTAGCTCCAGCTTCCTTCACTTGATGCATAATTCGGTGGACATCTAAGGCATGTATCCAAATAAACTCGCGAATACCTGGATTTTCTAAAAGAACCGATGGATTTCCATTTTCATCAGGGTACATGGTCGTTGGGCCTTTGATAGGCAGATCATCAATAAAAATATTAGCTTTCATAGGGATTTCATCTTGTAATACAAATGTCATACACTTTTGAAATTCTGCAGGTGAATTGGTAAAACCAGTAGGAAGTGAAGTAATACGAAGCAATCCTAAGGGGGTTAGGAAGGCTGTTAGGTCTCTACTATCTGGATGTAGTTTGCAGGCATCAAATCCCCAAAAAGATCAAAAACAGTATAACATTGTGCCCCTGCAAAGGGTTCAACAAAATCATCTAAAATAGGGGGTAGACCAGTATCATGAATGGTTACCTTGTTCAAGGGTTGGAGATCATGGACTATACGAAGCTTTCCATTCTTTATAACTACGCAAAACCATCAGGATCTATAAGCAGACTGACTGGATTCATAGACACCTGCATTAATCTTTAACTTAAGTACTTCAATTACTTCATCTCTGATTCCGGGTGGGATAGGGATATTCTTATATTTCCAAGGAATATGAGGCACAGTAGGTTTAATATAAGGGAAAAAATAGGATTCTTTCAAAGTGCCCCTATCGGTATCTTTGAAGGCAAGGGCATCCTGGTGAAGCCACATAATATAACGGAATAATCGCTTTTCTTCAGGCCACAGAAATCCCTTTGAATTGTAGGGTCCAGAAATATCAATTCCAAGCCTATCACAACATAATAAGTCCTATGGTGCGTTGAATGTGTTAGTTATGGTGATTGGGTACCTTATGCTGTTGCTCACTCGATTGGACTCTTACTTAGTATATGGTGCGACTTACTTACTTGATTAGTACACTTATTTACATAGACTTGCTCATAGATAGCCAGTCCTGTGTTGATTGCTCTTTGGCAACTGACACTGGACATAGTCCTGTTCACTCTCATTAGCTCACTTGTGACTTGGTTCTTCCAGTTATTCTAACATGCATTGTCTGACACCCTTCAACACTGCTTGCCCTTCACATATGGCATTAAGCCTCATTTGAAAAACATGTTTGGCAGAATGGGTCCAGTACCTAACATCCAAGCCAAATGATGACCATTGTTTCAGGGTGGGCCACCATGACTGTGTAGCTGTCTGATCACCTCTTCCTAAAATAAATAGTAAGGAATAGATAAATGCATATATAAAAGACTTACCAGTGGCAATGTGATACACACCACATTGAACATTAATCTCCCCATTGCTCAGAGTATCAAAGAGGTAGCGCTTGGATGCATCGAGAGATGTATCTGCAAAAAACTGCACATCCTTTGAAGGATCACTGGGTCGCATGAGGCATGGTTAAGAGTCGACTTCATTGATTTTTGTAGTCTGCATACTCGTACTTGTCTGGTGAGCAGATTGCTTTTGACTTGACCTTGGTGATTGTGGTTATGACCTATAATAATTTGTCTTTTGTAGGTGATGTTTCTTGGAACTGGAAGCTGGGGAAAGTTGTAGTGTTGTAAGGACCGGGATCTTTTCCAACAATCACCCAGACAGGCACTTGTAAGTGATTGAGCCATAGGTAAAAGAAGCCCAAGTCAGACTGGGTTAGGTCAAAAATAATGCCAACACAATGTCCAAGTATATCAGGCTGTAGTGCACCAATATGTCACAAATGTGGGCATCACTTAGCCTGGATTGAAGTAACAGCTTCGATGGAGAAGGCACATGTCCTTCTGGGGTAGTGTTGTACCTCCATAGAACATGACTGTAGAACAAATTTACTAGACTGAGGAGGCCATAAAAGGCCAGCCTTTACCTCTTTGCACAACATAAAGTATGGTGATGGGTTTTGTGGTCCCAAAGGTATCCATAATGAGAGGGATATTCCACGATGTGGACACTTAAGGGTATGACAATGTCAGTACTGAAAACAACAAAAGGATGATGGAGGGTGTCCTCTAGCCACCACCAGCTGGTTTTCTGTCCAATGGACATGGCATATGTGTTTCTGTAAGTGACTATGTGAATGGGGGCCAGACGCTGAAGGAGAGGTTCCATGGACTTCAGCTCTGTGTCATCTGGTGTAGCTGTGATCTGGATGTATTGAGACAAGTCATGTCTCAGTTGAAATATTTATTCAGGGTTGGGATCATCATGGGTGATGTCTTTGTGTACCTTTGCAAAGGATGAAAATGACATCTCGATAGAGGAGAAGAGTATGTAGTTGGTTTCTGTAGAGTAGACAAAGTTGTGTTTGCTCGATGTTGGCCTGCAGTGAATGTGGGTGTGATTATATTTAATGTTATGGTTGATTACTTACACTGATGATGCAGTTGCTGATGTGTGATAATAAGGAGAGTGTATAAGTAGTCATCTTGAGTGAAATAGCTGCTATACCAAATTCAAACATTGGCGTATCACAATGGAAATGATGAACACATAATACTAAAGGAGATGTCTGCTTCAATATCATGAGGCAAAGGTCTCTGGATGGTCATCTTGCATGATCCTGAGGTGCAAGTGGGGATGCTATGTGTTTGTGTTGATTGAGTGCAAGCATCAAATGTTAATGTTCAACTGGGCCAGGTGAGCGTTAGAATGTGAATTTTTCAATTGGAGGGCAAGTGTCAAACAGTGATGTTTGATGATGCACATGGGGGAGGGTATTTTCAAGTTGTACACCAGTGTCAAGCATTAGCATTGAATGTTAGTTATGGTGATTGGGCACCTTATTGTTTGAAGGACCAGGCCTTGAGTTCAGAGTCAGTTGCACAAAGTATTGAGTATCTAAGATAAGTGTACAATATCTTGAGCTCAGAGTCAGCTGCACAAAGAGCAATGACACTGAATGAACTCACTAGCTAAGGTCGAAGATTGAGTAAACAAGTGTAAATAACTATCTATACTAGGTAATGTTACTGACACTTCAGGGATACTTCAAGGACACTTCACAGACAATGGTCAATCAATAACTAACACTTATGATGATGCTTACTCTATTGGACTGTTACTTAGTATATCGTGTGACTTGCTTACTTGATTAGGTATTGTTTACATTGATTTACATAGATTTGCCCACAGGTATATTAGTTATGGTGATTGGGCACCTTATGATGATGCTTACTCTATTAGACTCTTACTTAGTATATGATGTGACTTACTCATCCAACCTACATTGCTACTGGTACATCATATACCTCACCAATCACCACACTAACCCCAAATTGTCACAATCAATCATGCTAATTAATCAGAAACTCTTGAAAAACAACCGGCACATAATCCTGCTCAATACACCAAACATCACAGCTATCAAACTCAATGGAGACTTTGGCAAAGTATGTATTTATAATTTTTATAATGCCTGCAATCATGCACACAGCCTCCAATTCCCAGACAGATACATGACCACTGAAGAAACAGATCATTGTAATCACCCCTGCAACCTCACTCAAGGTGAGAATTAACCAATGGAAACCAAGATAATCTGGCTAGGTGATTTTAATCACTACCACTCTATGTGGGAACTAATAAGCAGCAGCCATCTATTCACTGTGGCAAACTTAAACACCACAGATATACATACTAATTAATCTCGCAGAGTATAACTTATTGCAGGTGCTACCATAAGGTCTAGTGACACTCAAAGCATCTAACACAAAGAACCACACCTGCCCAGATAAGATCTTCTGCTTAGCCAAACTCAAATATGCATTCACTTAGTGCTCTGTAGAATACCAGCTTCACCCTGTAATAATGGATCACTTCTCAATTATCAGCATCTTTGATCTTCAACCTGAAGGCATTGACTTAACCCCACATCCAAACTACTGAGCTGTAGAATTCAGGGAAGTGCTCTTCATCTGCTTAGCCACATCTCCTCCACCAGCTGAAATCACCTCCCTGGATTAATTTGATGCAACCTTTGCATACTC